>OY755237.1:10042674-10212057 GCA_963576725.1 Azorinus chamasolen
CCTAATGTTTATTGTAAATCTTGTTTACTTTTTCATATTGAAGATATAAAACAGCCAGCACCCCATCATTTTCCATGAACATCTATTATCTCGACCCATCCTGGTAAAAGTACAGGTCAAGTCATCATCAACTCTGATAGTGTTTAATCCTTTAACCCTTTGCTTCATGTAAATGTGTTTTCATGCATTTGCAAACAGAGTAGACACAGATCAGGTGGCTCCTATAGGAGCCATCTGATCAGGGTCTGCTCTTTTTGCTTATGGAATTTGAAAAAATCTGTTTCTTTACTTTCTGAAATGGCTACAATTTTCCACATTCCATATATCATTACAACTATTTTGTCCATTAGTATTTGGAAAGATATAAAACTGGGAAAGGGTTATATCTCATGAATACATTTAAGAAACTAGAGGTTTTTGTCAAAAAACGGATGTCTCCCCTCTAATAAGAACAATATGTAAAGAGAAATCACTAAAAATGTTATGGACTTGATGATTGATACTTCCCCTCATTATGTGTTTCCCACACCGCATTTTTCAAGAAGAAAATGATAACAGCTAATAACTCTAAAAATATTGACACCAGAGTTATGGCCCTTGTGCACGACACTTACTTTCATCATGCCCTTTCCATAAATGAAATGTCATTCCAATAGCATCAGTCGAACAGGAGTTATTGATCGGACAAAAATGTAACAAAGGGTAATAACTCCAAAAGTATTGAAGCCAGAGTTATGGCCCTTGTTCATGACACTTTCTCTCATCATGCTCTTTCCATGTATGAAGTTTGAATACAATGGCAAGACCATGTAGGAGTTATCATCCGGACAAGAAAGCGTTAAACAAATGTACAAGGGGCAATAACTCTCAATTTATTGAAGCCAGAGTTAAGGACCTTATGCATGACACTTTCTCTTATCATGATCTTTCCATGTATGAAGTTTCACTCCAATGGCATGAGCCATATAGGAGTTATCGTCCAGATAAAAAATTATGAAAACAAGAGGGCCTGAAAGGCCCTGATATCGCTCACCAGACAATCAGAGAAGAAGATTTTCAAAGTTTTCACTACATGTTTCTATAGAAAATTAGCCAGACCTGGGGCGGGGTCAATTTTAAACCCAGGGGCATAATTTTTATAACTTTGGTAGAGGACCTGAACATGATGCTGTGTGCCACATATGAAAGCTGAATACCTTCCAGTTTCAGGAGAAGATTTCAAAGTTTTCACT
The DNA here is from genome assembly GCA_963576725.1 of Azorinus chamasolen. Taxonomy (NCBI): domain Eukaryota; kingdom Metazoa; phylum Mollusca; class Bivalvia; order Cardiida; family Solecurtidae; genus Azorinus; species Azorinus chamasolen. The sequence continues at coordinate 10,043,907 of OY755237.1, forward strand.
ACATGTTAACACCCTTTCCTCCATAAATAGGCCTTTCAACCCCTTGGCAAACAGAGTATACCAAGATCAGATGGCTGATCAGGGTCTGCTCTGTTTGTTTTTGACATGATATAGTTCTGATTCTAGTATTTATCAGGTCACAGTTTTTGCTTATTCATCCACAATAGAAATTACGTTAATTAATATTCATGATGGCATTATCTCCTACATGAATATTCATTCATGGTCTAAAGGGTTAAGAAATGACTAACTCTACCCCACATAATTGTAAGCCACATCACTCCAAGCTAATACACAGTGAGTGCACCTGTCTGCAGTATACTGCTTGACCTAATTATCAGTGACCAGTAAAGGATCTGATTGTTCTAATCTGCAGTCAGCTATACAAAAATGGTCACCCCTGGGACGGGGTCAATTTTGACCCCAAGGGCATAATATATATAACATTTGCACAGAACCTGATCATGATGTTATGTGCCAAATATGAAAGCTGAGAACCTTCCAGTTTCAGAGGAGAAGATTTTCAAGTTTCACTATATGTTTCTATTGAAAACTGACCACCCCTGGGGCGGGCCAATTTTGAACCCAGGGGCATAATTTATACACTTTTTGTAGAGGACCTGAACATGATGCTATGTGCCAAATATGAAAGCTGAGAACCCTGTCGATTCAGAAGAAAAGATTTTCAAAGTTGTCACTATATGTTTCTATTCAAAACTGGCTACCCCTGGGGCGGGGCCAATTTTGACCCCAGGGGCATAATTTATATAACTTTTGTAGAGGACCTGAACATCATGCTATGTGCCAAATATGAAAGCTGAGAACCCTGTAGATTCAGAGGAGAAGATTTTCAAAGTTGTCACTATATGTTTCTAAGGAAATCTGGCTACCCCTTGGGCGGGGCCAATTTTGACCCCAGGGTCATAATTTATAAAACTTTTGTAGAGGACCTGAACATCATGCTATGTGCCAAATATGATAGCTGAGAATCCTGTAGATTCAGAGGAGAAGATTTTCAAAGTTGTCACTATATGGTTCTATTCAAAACTGGCTACCCCTGGGGCGGGGCCAATTTTGACCCCAGGGGCATAATTTATATAACTTTTGTAAAGACCTGAACATGATGCTATGTGCCAAATATGAAAGCTAAGAACCTTGTAGATTCAGAGAAGAAGATTTTCAAAGTTTTACTATATATTTCAATAGAAAACAAGGCACCCCTGGGGCGGGGCCAATTTTGACCCCAGGGGCCAAATTTATATAACTTTTGTAGAGGACCTAAAGATGATGCTATGTACCAAAGATGAAAGCTGAATACCCTGTAGATTCAGAGGAGAAGATTTTTAAAGGTTCAAATTGTTGACGCCCGACGACGGACGACGGACATCAAGTGATCACAAAAGCTCACCCTGAGCACAAAAGTGCTCTGGTGAGCTAAAAACATAACAAGGGCAATAACTCCATTATTAGTGAAGCCAGAGTTATGGACCTTGTGTATGACACTTCCGCTTGTCATGATCTTTCCATATATGAAGTTTCAATCCAATGGCATGAGCCATATAGGAGTTATCGTCCAGACAAAAAATTGTGAAACAAATTTACAAGGGCAATAAACTCCATTATTAGTGAAGCCAGAGTTATGGACCTTGTGTATGACACTTCCTCTCGTCATGATCTTTCCATATATGAAGTTTCAATCCAATGGCATGAGCCATATAGGAGTTATCGTCCGGACAAAAAAGTGTTGGTTTTTTTACAAGGGGCAATAACTCCTATATTAGTGAAGCCAGAGTTATGGACCTTGTGCGTGACACTTCCTCTCATTATGCTCTTTCAATATATGAAGTTTCAATCAACTGGCATCAGGCATATTGAAGTTATCGTCCGGACAAAAAGTGTGACGGACAGACGGATGGACGGACGGACAGACAGACAGACAACTCTCACGAAAACAATATGTCTCCCCCATATAAATATGGGGGGAGACATAATAATGATTGTATGAATATGAATTAGCAGATTTTTATAATAAAATATGAACAAGGGATGTGTTGGTTATCAAAGAAATTGTAAGTCAGGTGTACATAATTTTATTTCATAAGCAAATAAAACACACCCTGATCAGACTGTTCCTACGGGAGTCATCTGATCTGGGTCTACTCTGTTTACAAAGGTATTTGTCTCTGCATCTCATCAGGAACCAAACTGTTTGGCACTCCAAATGCATTTTAGAAGAGAAATGAAAGAAGAATTTGAGGGCTTGGTGCAAAACTATGGTAACTCCTTCACAAAGTGAAGGAGTTACAATAGTTTTGCACCAAGCCCGCTAATTATTAACTAACTTGCACCAAGCCCTCTAATTATTAACTTACACTATTGCAGCTGATGACAATTATTTAGCATTAACTACAATAATACATGTAACCCTTTCCCTCATGAATATTCATGTATGAAATTCATAATTGTACATATGAACATAAGAGTTTTTGGCTTCGACAGAAACTGTAGAATCAGATCTACATAATTCCATAAGCAAACAGAGCAAACCCTGACCAGACAGCTCCTACGGGAGCCATCTGATCTAGGTCTACACTTTTTGCAAAGGCATTAACAGGCCTTTAAATGAGGGATATATTACACGAGGATAGCACTGATATACCTGTCATTACCTGTTACTGACATGAGATAAGCTTAAATCCTTAACCTAATAAAAATTAATGCATGAAATAATGACTTTATGAATATTAATAAGCTGCTTGTTTAAATGAATGTTTTGGCCATGGCAGAAACTCCAAAATGAGATCTACACCATTCCATAAGTAAACACAGTGGACACTGATCAGACAGCTCCAACATGAGCTGTCTGATCTGGGTCTACTCTGTTTGCAAATGTTTAAATAGGCATATTTATCAAGCAAAGGGTTAATACTTTATATATTTGACTGACGACTGTTCTTAAAATAGCAAACGATAGCTTACAACTGAACAATCATGGGTTTCCTGCAGTATATGAGGCTCTACTAGGGTATATGTACTTCCAATAAAGAATGCAAATACATGTAGTTGAAACTAGATTCACATTGGTTACTTTCTTGTTAGAACCAGTGAACACCACATAAGAAGAATCTCTTTTACAACACAAGGAATACGTGTATATATTAATCCACCAGAATGAACTTTATCAATACTTTACCTCATTAATGATACAATATATGGTAGAAGAATGTCATTCTTAATAAACTAGCATTTTTATTTCTATGGTTATAATTCAAATTCTTATGAATTGAATGCAGATAGTCTGGGACAAATATTTTGACTCACAAAAAGTACTCAAAGGGAATTGCTTTTCACTATTCAATATGTTCCTCGGATTTTGATCTGTGCAACTAGATGAAAAGTGCATTTGGTGGCATACTTCATTCCAAGTACAGTAACACCTCTGTAAACATTAAATTCGGAATAAATATCGGTCTTGGAGACAGGTGGCAGCTTAATGCAGGGTGAAAGTCATACAGAAAGCTCCTCTATGAGCTTTCTGCATGACTTTCATCCTGCATTAAGCAACCACCTGCCTAAAAGTATCTAAATTCTTCTCTACTAGAATTTCGGTTTAAGGGGGGTTTACTATACTTATTATTATTAACCATCCATAGAGAAGCCTTGTCATTATTATTACTATTATTAATTTATTATTACTCCATAGAGACACCTTTAAAATAGCAAACAGAGAAACCCCAGATTAGATGGCTCGTGTAGAAGGTGATCAGGGTCTGCTCTGTTTGCTTGTGGAATAATATAGATCTGATTCTACAGTTGTGGCCATGGCAAAATATTCCTGTGTTGATTTACCATTATTAAAATTCAGCTCCCAGTAATTAATATTCATGATGTCATCATTCCTTACATGAATATTCATAAAGTCGCCTACTGTAATGCTAACAGTTTTCTTCCTTATCTATATAACAATTCAGTCAGTGAGTTTAGATGAGAGCAGAGGTACTTGGTCAGTTTGACATTGATGCTTGGTGTCTAATCTAGATCCAAACTGTTTGCACAAGTCATCACAAAGTTGTTGTTAGCATGCAAATTGTTTGCACAAGTCATCACAAAGTTACTGTAAGCATGCAAACAGTTAAAGGAGAAATATCTTCATTACAACCAATAAATTGTAACCTTTTGAATGCCAGACATGCATGCACATTTATTTTCAAACAGTGTAGACCCAGATTGGAGCCCTCTGATCAGAGTCTGTACTGTTTGTAATTTAAAATCCTCTAGCAAGTTCAAGCCTTTCATACTGAGGGGACTAGTAAAACACTACTGGGCTATTCCACTTGGAAAATTCAGCCATGTAAGGGTTAACCTTTTCATTCATATAAATGCTTTTTCAAGCATTTGTCGACAGAGTAGACCCATATCAGATGGCTCCTAGAGGATCTGGGTATGCTCTGTTTGCTTATGAAATTTAGGATCTGGGTCTGCTCCGTTTGCTTATGAAATTATGATTCTACCAAAACCAAAATATCTTGTGTACATTATTATGCCATTACAAAAAAATCAGCTAATAAATAAGCATGGTGTCATTCTTTCTTACATGTATACGCAAGAGGGAAGGGTTAACAATATCTATGTTCATAGTGTGTATGTAAATGCTTGTGTATCAGATGTCATACGATCATAACCCTTTATTCCATGAATATTCGTGTAAGAAATAATGACCTCATGAATATTAATAAGATTAATTGTTGAAATATTAGTACATAGAAACAGGAATATTTTGTCATGGCAGAAACTGTAGAATCATATCTTATTATATTAAAAGCAAACAGAGCAGACCCTGATCAGACGGCTCCTACAGGAGCTGTATGATCTGGGTCTACACTGTTTGCAAAGGCGTAGAAAGGCATATTTATGTAGGAAAGGGATAATCACAAACTTTCTTATATAATATATTTCTGGGTTCATATTTGCCCCTATCAGAACCTCAAATTATGACGTACTCTGTAACCAGTCAGTCATACAACAAGCCTGGATAAACATAGTCAGTGAAAATACGCTATTTCATCTTTGGGCTTTTTGGAAATACAATGTATAGCCAAACCATTACAACTATAACATAATTAAGATTAAACATAAATATTGCATTATAAACAGAACTGGATTAAAAGATATATTTTTTTATTTCAAACTCTAACTTATTTTGAGAGTGAAACAATGGGCGATAGTATGCTATCTAAGGCTTCCATCAGGACATTGGACTTGTATGGGTTTGACAAAAACTGTGACCCATGTAGCCGTCGTAAGGAAGCAAAGGAAGTTGTGGGTTACTGCCAGGATTGTGAAGAGTACCTGTGTGATACATGCTATCAAGTTCACTGCATACCAACACCATCAGCCAATCACACAACTGAATATTTGACCACTAACCATTCCCGCCGATCAGAACTTCCATGGATCAAGGTACAGGGAAGCACCACTAACGCATGTACAGACACATGTACAGACTTGTGTCCCGAGCATGAAGGACAAATTATAGAGTTCTACTGTAAATCCCGCAAATTCAGCTGTCTATTACACAAAACAAGGTTTGGGTGTAAACTATGCATCAAGGATAGAAAAATATGTTCACATGCCCTCTACATTCCAGATGAATCAAAAAAACTTGATAGCAATGAGGTTAGTAAAGTTACGGAAAAACTTAATGCTTTTGTAGAGTCATCGGAGCAAATGTTTAAAAATGCTCAGGAAAATAAAAACCTCACTGAACAAAATCACCAGAAAGTAATTAAACAGGCAAGACAATTTATTGAGGAACTGAAAGACTGGATTGGAAAGATGGAAGAAGAATTTACACAAATAGCTATAACAAAGAGAGATGAGAATTTGGAGTGCTTATCGAAAGTGGCAGTCAAATATGGCGATGCCTCTACCCAATGCATGGAAATTTGCTCAATCATGGAGGCCCTACAGAATAACAATCAAAACTGCCAGTTGTTCATTTACATGAAAAAGGCCGAGGCAATGATGCAGTCTCTTGAAAAAAGCCTAAATGAAATACAGAGTGACAACAGGACAACTCTGTTTAAGTTCAAGCCAAACCGTAACCTGCTAGCAGCTGATTCCAGTCTAGGAAGCTTGGAGGAGAAAGAATGTGTTGGTCACTGGTCTACACTGACCAACAAACATGAACCTGTTCTCATCAGGTCAGGAAAGGACAAACACACAAGGGTGGCAAGGTCAAAAAGTCGGAGAGCCAAAGGGCGAGCTTCAGAGGCTTTTGATAACCAAACTGCTCTCGATGTTATAAAGGAATCTGGCGAAATTGCAGACACATAAAGCAGAGTTTGTAAGTATAAATAAACTGTTGTTTAACCCTTTTCCTGTAGAATATTCATGTAAGAAATAATGATGTCATGAATATCTGTTAGCTGAATCTTATAAAGATATATGTACACAAGATGTTTTAGTAGTGATAAAAACTGTTGAGAGCAGACTCTGATCAGACAGTAACCGTTCCAAAAGGAGTAATCTCATCTGGGTCTACTCTGTTTGCAAAGGCCTGAAAAAGCGTTTGTATGAGGGAAAGGGTTACCTCATGGAAATGCCATCTCATGCCTTTGCAAACTGTGTAGACCCAGTATCTGTCATGGTACAATATTCTCTTGTTCACAATGCCTTTATACACAATGAGCTAATTAACATTCATATATTATTTTCTTACTAAATATTCATCAGTTAACCCTTTCCCTGGTCTATGTTTATTACAAATTTCAATACCTGCTGAATATTTATGAACACACTATCTATAATGAAATTTGGAGGATGGAACATTGTAGCCATTTAAGAAAGTATAGAAACAGATTTATCAAATTCCATTAGCAAACAGAGCAGACCCTGATCAGACAGCTCCTATAGGAGCCGTCTGATCAGGGTCTACTCTGTTTGCAAATGTTGAACAAGAAAAAGAGTTTATATGTAAAAGTATTCATGTAAAAAATAATGACATCATGAATATTTATCAGCTCAAGTTTTATAATGCAAACTTTTCAAGGGAACTGATTGCTTTGACAAGCTCTATAGAATCAGATCTATATCACATCAAAAGCAAATAGAGCAGAGCCTGATCAGATGGCTCCTGTAGGAGCCATCTGATCTGGGTCTACTCTGTTTGCAAAAGCGTGAAAAGGCTTTTTATGAGGGAAAGAATTAAAAGAGTTTAAAAAACTTTTCTCATTGTCTATAATACATCTGATCAAGATCCAAACTGTTTGACAATCTGAATTTCTGAAACTTAACCCTTCGCTTGCTATTCGCGTCAATATACCTACCTGTAAATAGTGAAGACCCAGATGAGACAGCTCCTGCAGGAGCTCTCTCATCAGGGTCTGCACTATTTACAAGTTGATTGTGCAACCAGTGCACTCCACAGCAGTGATTGCACAGCGAAATACTTGTACACATTGAAGATAGTGTAATTATACCACAGAGCATGGGTAAAGAAAAAGAAATGCATTTTAAAATTCAGCAAGAGAAGGGTTAAAAAATCTGTACACTGAGAATTAAAGCAAACGATAAGTTTAACTGACAAGTTTGAAAGGTTTAACACTTTTCTCCATAGACATACCCTTGTAACATTTTATGCAAACAGAGTAGCCCCAGACCAGTCGGCTCCTGTAGAAGTTGCCTGAAAATGGTCTGCTCTACTTGCCCATGAAATAATATAGATATGGTTCAACAGTTTCTACCATTCCTCTGTTTATATGACATTAATCTAACTGAAAGTCATGATGTCATTATTTTGTACGTTAATATTCATGGCCTAACGGGTTAACCCAACCTCAGAATTCAAGAGGTTATCATGAACTCGTGATTCATCTCGATCAAAGTACAGTAGAACCCCTCTAATGCGACCACTTAATGAATAAACATACGTCTTTATAAGCAGGTGGTTGCTTAATGCAGGACAAAAGTAATGCAGAAATCTCCTCTAGGACCTTTCTGCATTACTTTTGTCCTGCATTAAGCTACCACCTGCCTCTACAACACAGAATTATACCTCTTTTATCTCGATCAAAGTATTGACCTTGACCTTAATAAGTCATCCCTAAAATGTTTTCCCCCATAACTTGCATATGCATGCCAATTTTTAAGTATGTATGTGCAATGGCGACAAACTTATCGCCAACGTTAAAGTTGGGACAAACCAACCAACAGACAGAGGAAAAACAATGTGCCCCCCACCCAATCACAGAACTGAGGGAGCATAAAAATTAATCTAATTAATATTCATGATGTCAGTATGTCTTGCATGAATATTGAACAGTGAAAGTGTTAAATAGTTCATACAATTATCAATGTTCTGCATGCTGAGCAACTATCATCTGCAACTATCATCATCTGCTTCAATTTTAAAACTACATTTTTCTTCAAATTCTTTACAAACAACAATGTCAGAGTGTAAAACAGTTTGCATCCTGATGAGATGCTGAGTTACTCAGTGTCTCATCTGGATCCAAGGTTATCAAACATTTTGCTTGAGTCTGAGATCATTTTCAAGTATCTGATTGGTCAGATTCTGAGCAAGCTCAGAATCTGACCAATCAGATGCTTGCGAATGATCTCAGACTCAGACTTAGAAGTTTTATAATCTTGGACCCAGGATCCAAGATGTTTGTAAAAGTTATCGTAAAATTGCCAGCAGTGTACTGAAGTTCAGTTTCTTTGTTTCCAGTTGCTTGATGATACAGCTGATGTGATCAAAGTCAAACAGAGACAGGTAGATTGTGACCATAATTGTGAGACAGTTTAGCTACAAGCAGTGTGTCCGTAATAGAAAGACGGTTTGGCTACAAGCAGCCATGATCACCAACAATGCTGCATCTCAAACTGATATTATTAATTGTTAACCCTTTACTCCATAGATAGACATAAAAAAGACTACACATTTTCCAGATGAATGTTACTGATTGTTGAGAGGGTTACCCCTTTGCTTAATATAAACTACTTTGCAAACAGAGTAGACCCAGATCAGATGGCTCTTGAAGGAGTCTTCTGATCAGGATCAACTCTGTTTACTTGTGACACAATATAGAGTAGACCGTATTCAGATGGTTCCTACAGTGACCATCTGATCTGGATCCACTGTTTGAAAAGGTATTGACAGGTGTATCGATGAAGTAAAGGGTTAACAGTAAGTGGCTGGTTAATACTCTCTGCGTAACTGTGATACTGCTTTAACCCTTTCCCTGTTCTATGTTTATTACAAATTTCATTACCTACTGAATATTCAAGGGCAAAATAGTTATAATGAAATATAGAAGGTGATTCATTGCAGCCATTTTAGAAAGTAAAGAAACAGATCTATCAAATTCTATTAGCAAACAGAGCAGATCCTGATCAGACGGCTCCTCTAGGACCCGTCTGATCTGGGTCTACTCTGTTTGCAAATGCGTGAAAACACGTTTACATGAGGGAAAGGGTTAACACTCCTATCGGAGCTATCTGATATTGGTCTACTCTGTCTGCATCACATGAAAAAGTGTTTGTATGAGGGAAAGGGCTAAGCTACTGCCTGGCTTAAAAAATGAAACCTTTAATTTTATAAGTGGATATGTGAGTCTTCAAATCTTCACTTCATAGATATACAAAGTACCTTTTGGCATATTTGCAAACAGCAGACTCATAATCTGGGTCTATTCTTTTTGCTTATGGAAACAGAGTAGAGCCAGATCAGATGGCTACTGTAGGGGTGGTTTGATCAGGGTCTGCTATGTTTGCTTAAGGAATTTTATAGAACTCATTCTACAGTATCTTTAATGGCCAACAATTCCCTTGTTAACCCTTTACCTCATAGACTATTTTTAGATACAACCTCTTTGAATAAATCTACCAGAAAGGAGCATTAACTAGGGAAAAGGAATTCTTAAAAATTTTGTAGTTTGAAACCATTGTGATAAATAGAGCATTTGCTCCTATAGGAGCAAATGCTCTATTTTTCACAATGGTTTCAGAAAATGACTTTTACAGAGTCATCAAAAGTCGTCAATATGAGGGAAAGGGTTAATGTGGCATTAAACAAAAATTAATGAATATTTATGAAGTGATAAATGTTTACATAAATATTCATGAGGGAAAGGGTTAACTCTTTCCATCATATAAATGCCCTTTCACACCTTTGCAAATAAAGTAGACCCAGATCAGACAGCCCCTACAAATTCAGCTAATAAATATTCACTATGTCATTATTTCTTACATGAATATTGAACAGGTAAAGGGTTAAAACAGTGCGACTGTAGAAGATCTTGCGGTTTCTCTCTCGTATTTTACCAAGACTATTCATAATCACATGATACATACATGTATTCCTCTTATCAACACGTTTCTTTTTTTTGCACTATTTACTTTCAATACGAAAATTCACCACTGACAGAAAAAAGTTGTCTGCTGAAATTATCGTCTCTTTAATCCCTTCCTTCAAACAAACACTTTTTCAAGCATTTGCAAACAGAGTAGACCTAGATCAGATGGGTCCCATAGGAGTTGTCTGATCAGGGTCTACTCTGTTTGCTATAAGTACAGTTTCTATTAATACCAAACATTCAAGTGTATTCATGTATATGTAATTCTATATGAGGTAATAGATAGTATTTCTTACATGAATATAAAATAGAGAAAGGGTAAATAATCTCTTGTTTGGATTTGGGTGTTTTTAAAGATTATCACAAAATCTCCTATCAGATGCTAAAGAATATAAATACATGATAAAAAATGGAAACTTGGCTCAATTTCAAAATGGATAGGCTTGTCTGAATTAGAGTTTAGACACTTGATTTAGACATTTATCAAACACTTTGATCATGTTTCTGAAAAGAAATACATGTATTGGAAACAATCCACTAAACCCATTCCCTCATAGGCTATTTTTAGATCCAACCTCCTTGAATAAATCTACCAAAAAGGAGCATTTACTAGAGGAAAGGAACATTTTAGAATTGTGTAGTTTTGAAACCATTGTGATAAATAGAGCATTTGCTCCTGTGGAGCAAATGCTTTATTTATATCACAATGGTTTCAAAAAGGCGTATTTATGGAGGAAAAGGTAAAACGCAAAAGAGCAGAACCTTAACAGATTGCTTCTATAGGAACTATCTGATCTTGGTCTACTCTGTTTGAAAAATTGTCAAAGGTGTCTCTATCATGTAAAGGGACATTGAGACAGATGACAATATTTGCAGACACAATTGAGACAGATGACAATATTTGCAGACACAATTGCTAAAGGTTAAATATACCTGTAGAAAGTTTACATAGTTGTTTTGACTGACTGTTTTCAATCACTGGCTTTAAACAAAGACTTTCTTATACATGCATAACAATATATTGGCACCAGCAGCAGTAATGTACAAAAAACTGTTAGGTTCTTAACTCTGTGCAATTTAACTGCCTTTTAACCCATTACCTCATAGGCTATTTTTAGATCCTACCCCTTTAAATACATCTACCAAAAAGGAGCATTAACTAGAGGAAAGGAATATTTTAGATTTGTGTAGTGTTCAAACCATTGTGATAAATAGAGCATTTGCTCCTATGGAACAAATGCTATATTTATCACAATGGTTTCAGAAAGTGACTTTTACAGAGGCGTCAAAAGGTGTCAGTACGAGGGAATTGATTAACAGAGAAGATCCAGATCAGAGGACTCCTTTATCGCGGCTGACCAGTGTCTGCTTTGTGTGTTAACACATTACCCCCTAGTGACGCATTTCTGAGTAACTCTGGATCTCCACAAGGTCCAAACTGTTTGTTACTGTGATTTGCGGTATACTTATTGAAACAAAAGTGAAGAAAAAAGATATTGAAGCAGACCACAAATTTTGCAGGCGACCAAATTTTTGACGCCTCTGCAAAAGTCACCTGTTGAAACCATTGTGATAAATAGAGCATTTGCTCCTATAGGAGCAAATGCTCTATTTATCACAATGGTTTCAAACTACTAAAATTTTCCTTTTCTCTAGTTAATGCTCCTTTTCAGTAGATTTATTCAAAGAGGTAGGATCTAAAATTAGCCTATGAGGTAATAGGTTAATTGTTTGCATAGGGTATCCGATTCCCTCTGCTAACCTGCAAATACTTACTGTGGTATCTATCACCAAATCTTGTGACATGTCTGACTATTATACTGTGACGTTTAACCTTAACCTTGATGACAAACTTGTCATCTGCAAAACTGTTGATTGCTTCAATTTTCAATCTTGAATTTTCTATGCTTTTTGTGACAAAACCAAAATGACAGCATCAGCCAGATTGGATGCTGATGATCTATTCAAGGCATATCATCTGGATTCAAAGGTGATTGCAGAGTTGACCATAACCAGACTGAGAAAATTGTTTTGCAAGAATAATTGCCTGCTCTGATTCCAAAAAAGTTTTTATTTTTTTCAAGGCTTTTTAACCCTTTCCTCCATAGGCTATTTTTAGAACCAACCACTTTGAATAAATCTACCGAAAAGGAGCATTAACTAGAGAAAAGGAAAATTTTAGAATTTTGTAGTTTGAAACCATTGTGATAAATAGAGCATTTGCTCCTATAGTGCTATAATAGCAAATGCTCTATTTATCATAATGGTTTCAATAGGTGATTTTTACAGAGGCGTAGAAAGGTGTTTTATGGAGGAAAGGGTTAAACCCATTACTCCATGAATATTTATGTATTGTAAGAAATAACGGCATCATTAAGAGAAATTCTATAATGGCACATGAACAAAAGTACTTTTACTTACAGCAGAAACTATAGAATCAGATCTATATAATTCCATAAGCAAACAGAGCAGACCCTGATAAGACAGATCCTACAAGGGTTGTCTGAGCTGGGTCTACACTGTTTGCAAACACACTAAATGTATACCTATGGGGGAAAGGCTTAAAAAATGCAAGGATGCTCAATCGCTTTAATATGTGCTTATGGTTACAGGGATAATACATTAGGATTGCTTAATTCTTTCCCTGCTGAATACTCAAGAAGAAATAAAGACAGCATGAATATTTATTAGCTGAATTTTTATAATGACATATGTACACATGGATTTTTGATATTGGTAGAAACTGTAGTCATATCTATCATGACTGCATATTAGCAAACAGAGAAAACCCTGACTAGGCAGCTCCTATACAAGCTGTCTGATCTAATTAGTGCCTATGCAAACAGAGTAGGATAGTCTATCCTACTCTGTTTGCATAGGCACTAAAAGGCATATACCGGGTATATATGAAGAACTGGGTTAACCCTTACCCTCATATAAACACCTTTTTCAAGCATTTGCAAACAGAGTAGATCAGACGGCTTCTGTAGCAGCCGTCTGATTAGGGTCTGCTCTGTTTGTTCATGAAATTGTAAAAGATTCTAAAAATACAAAAAATTACTGTGTACATGCACTACTGAGCTAATAAATATTCATGATGCCATTACATGTATTTCTTTCAAGAACATTGAACAGTGGAAAGGTTAAAGATAATGACCAACTGCTGCATTGCTTATGTGCTTATCATATGGTTAGGGGGTTAATACAGTAAAGTTGCTTAACCCTTTCCTCCATAAATACGCCTTTCTACACCTCTGTAAAGGTCACTTTTCTTTTCTCTAGTTAATGCTCCTTTTCGGTAGATTTATTCAAAGAGGTTGGATCTAAAAATAGCCTATGGAGGAAAGGCTTAATGGATGGACTAAATTATTATCCCCCCACAATAGGTGGAGGGATATAGTTTTGACATTGTCTGTGCCCCTGTGTGTCTGGGTGTACCATACTTGTGCATGCATTCAATAACTCAGTTCAATAAAGAAACCAGCACTTGTTTGGCGGGGTATATGTTATTTACCTCTTTGTCTACTATGCAACTGCTGCCTGCAAAAATCACTTTGCTTAATATTTCAAGGTAGACTGTTCACCTAATTCTATTCCCAACCTGTTTGCACGGGTTGTCACAAAATGGGTCTACCATTAATAGGTAAAGAGCTAAATGGGTATGTATAAGGATGGTTAGCATGTAAAGAGCTAAATGGATGGTGGATGAATATATGTGTATAAGGATGGTTAACATGTAAAGAGCTAAATAGATTGTGGAAGAATAGATGTGTATAAGGATGGTTAACATGTAAAGAGCTAAATGGATGGTGGATGAATATATGTGTATAAGGATGGTTAACATGTAAAGAGCTAAATGGATGGTGGATGAATAGATGTGTATAAGGATGGTTAGCATGTAAAGAGCTAAATGGATGGTGGATGAATAGATGTGTATAAGGATGGTTAACATGTAAAGAGCTAAATGGATGGTGGATGAATATATGTGTATAAGGATGGTTAGCATGTAAAGAGCTAAATGGATGGTGGATGAATAGATGTGTATAAGGATGGTTAACATGTAAAGAGCTAAATGGATGGTGTAGATAAATATATGTGTATAAGGATGGTTAACCCTTTAAATACGTGACAATAATGTGCTGGCATTGGTTAACAGTGTAGACCCAGATCAGAGGGTTTCAAGAGGAGATCTCTGATCAGGGTTTTCACTGTTTGTCATTCAAAATCTTCTATCAAATTTAATTTATCCTACAGAATGGGCCTTACAATTAACCACTGATGAGTCATTGTCTCTTTAAACATTCAGCAGTCAATGGGTTAATCTGTTAATAATGCTTTACATTTATTGGCTATATGTATGTTACTTTATACAATTGTTCCAAGGTCATTGTTGATACTTATACAAATGTTGGCTAATATATTACATAAAGATTATGAAGTTTGAATGACTGTTGTTTGTTTTGACAATATGCCTATTACTACCACCTCAATAATCATATCTATGTCAAGTGGACAAAGTCAAGGGTTTAACCCTATCCCTGGAGAAGAAATACAGTAGAACCACTCTAATGTGATCACTTAATGAATAAACATGGGTGTCGTTATAAGCAGGTGGTTGCTTAATTCAGGATAAAAGTAATGCAGAAAGCTCCTCTAAGAGCTTTCTGCATTACTTTTGTCCTGCCTTAAGCTACCTCCTGCCTCTACCACCCAGAATTATACCTCTTTTCGGTGGTCGCATTAGAGGGGTTTTACTATAATGACATCATGAATATTAATTAGCTGAATTTTTATAATGGAATATATGCACAACATTGTTTGTTACTACATGTAGAAGAAACTGAAGAGTCAGAACTATTATAACTTCATACTAGCCCTTCCCCTGTTCTATATCTATTCCGAATTTCCACACCTACTGAATATTCATGGACAAAATAGTTAGTAAGGTGGAACAATGTAGCCATTTTAAATAGGTGAAGAAACAACTTTCAAATTCCACTAGCAAACATAGCAGACCCTGACCGAACGGCTCCTATAGGAGCTGTCTGATCTGGGTCTACTCTGTTTGCAGATGCTTGAAAAGGTCTTTATATGAAGGAAAAGTTTAAACAAATAGAGCAGACCCTGATCTTACAGCTCCTACTGTGGCTACAGAAGCTTCTGATCTTAATCTACTCTATTTGCAAAGGCACAGAAAGGCATTTATATAAAGGAAAGGGTTGACCATGCACTTGATAGAGACACATACTTATGCATTTGCATATTGAGCAGTTTCAGATAAGGGTCTGTTATATTTTGCTAATGGACTAATAAAGAACTGATTCTTCAGTTTCTGCCATAGTCAAATAATTCTTTGCTCATAACACCTAAAGCTGCTGCACAAAAATAACTAGAACTATCACTAAAGGTGATGAATACCCCAACATGGCAGCCTTGATTGCAAATCGAAGTTTTGAACATGTAACAGGACCAAATAACAAAAATACCCAAAGTTCAAATAGAGAAAATTCTGTAATTTATGCCAAGTATCAAGTGAATCAGGTTGAAATTGAAGGAGGAGTTCAAAGTACAAGATTTTGCCAGCCAATTTCAAGGCCAAAGGTCAAGGTCAAGGTCACAGAGACCTGAAATTTGTGTCTTGCACATCTACTACTCCTGAGTAACATTTATGCCAAGTATCAAGTAAATCAGGTTGAAAGTGAAGGAGGAGTTCGCCGTACAAGATTTTGCCTGCCAATTTTAAGACCAATTTCAAGGCCAAAGGTCAAGGTCACAGAGATTTTAAATTTGTGTCATGCACATCTACTACTCCTGAGTAACATTTATGCCAAGTATCAAGTGAATCAGGTTGAAAGTGAAGGAAGAGTTCAAAGTACAAGATTTTGCCTGCCAATTTTAAGACCAATTTCAAGGCCAACGGTCAAGGTCAAGGTCACAGAGACCTGAAATTTGTGTCTTGCACGTATACTACTCCTGAGTAACATTTATGCCAAGTATCAAGTGAATCAGGTTGAAATTGAAGGAGGAGTTCAAAGTACAAGATTTTGTCTGCCAATATCATGACCAATTTCAAGGCCAAAGGTCAAGGTCACAGAGACCTGAAATTTGTGTCTTGCACATCTACTACTCCTGAGTAACATTTATGCCAAGTATCAAATGAATCAGGTTGAAAGTGAAGGAGGAGTTTGCCGTACAAGATTTTGCTTGCCAATTTTAAGACCAATTTCAAGGCCAAAGGTCAAGGTCACAGATATTTTAAATTTGTGCCTTGCACATCTACTACTCCTGAGTAACATTTATGCCAAGTATCAAGTGAATCAGTTTGAAATTGAAGGAGGAGTTCAAAGTACAAGATTTTGCCTGCCAATTTCAAGACCAATTTCAAGACCAAAGGTCAAGGTCAAGGTCACAGAGACCTGAAATTTGTGTCGTGCACATCTACTACTCCTGAGTAACATTTATGCCAAGTATCAAGTGAATCAGGTTGAAAGTGAAGGAGGAGTTCAAAGTACAAGATTTTGCCTGCCAATTTCAAGGCCAAAGGTCAAGGTCAAGGTCACAGAGACCTGAAATTTGTGTCTTACACATCTACTACTCCTGAGTAACATTTATGCCAAGTATCAAGTGAATCAGGTTGAATGTGAAGGAGGAGTTCAAAGTACAAGCTTTTGCCTGCCAATTTCAAGACCAATTTCAAGGCCAAAGGTCAAGGTCAAGGTCACAGAGACCTGAAATTTGTGTCTTGCACATCTACTACCCCTGATTAACAACTATGCCAAGTGTCAAGTGAATTGGGTTGAAACTGAAGGAGGAGTTCGCCGTACAAGATTTTGCAGACAGACAGACCGACCGACCGCCCGCAGAAGGAGAAGTTTGATCGGATCTTCAGTACTAAACCAGACATTCAAATCTTTGATTTTATGGCTGAATGCATGTAACAACAAGAGTACCGCCAGCGGGTGCAAACGCTCGTCTGTCGGCATTGTCAAGATGAACATGCATACCAAAAATGAAGGTTGTAAATGAAAAATTGAAGAAGTCATGGTCAATTTTAAGATTTCGGACGCCGCCGCTGACGCCGGGATTACGACAATAGATTGTGATTTCTTCGGAACAGACGAGCTAAAAATGTGACGTGTATTTTGACATGATAATCTTTGAAAAAGGCCCTTAGTGGACGAAATATAAGATCAGAACAATTCAAGTATTTATGGGCAATACCTTTTTGTCAAAGTACAGGAATTCACCATCAGCATATTCATAGAAAAAGTTGTATATTATCATATGTTTCAGATTTACATTTAAAACTTCAATCTCTAAACAGCACAATATAAGAGTCAAACAGTTTAGATCCTGTCGTTTGAAAATGTAATCAAAAAGGTGCCAGATTTACTTATTCAGCTTAACAAATCCATGGAGAGGATTTAGTGAGTATCCGAATACTTAGGGTAACTATAGTAACAAGGTCAATGACCCTTTACTCCTTCAACATCGTTTGGCATCTTTGTAAATAGAGTAGACTCAGACCAGACAGCTCCTGTAAGAGCCGTTTAATCAGAGTCTGATGTTTGCTTAAAAAAATAACATATAAATAAATATATTTCTACAGTTTCTGCCATGGTAAAAAATGCCTTGTTCATGATGCCATTGTTAAAATTTAGCTAATCAATATTCGTAGTCTGACATGAATATTCACTGTGTAAAGGGTTAACCATTTCCTTCATATAGATGCCTTTTCAGACCCTTTCAAACATAGCTAATCCATATCAGAGGGAGTCGTCTGATCAGGCCCTGCTCTGTTTGCAATTATATAGGTCTGATTCAACAGATTCATCATGTCGTTATCTCTTAGATGTATATTCATGATGGAAAGGGTTATTCAAGTCTAAAATTTACTTCACATGACTGCATTGTGGTCTAGTGGTTACTGAATTATATCTTACCTCATCCACAATAATGTGCGAGACGTCTTTCAGTTCCGGGTCGGTTTGAAGTTTCCGTAACAGAACACCCGTGGTGCAGTAGGTTAGACGGGTGTTGGGACCACACTTAGACTCAAACCTGATCTGATAGCCACACAGA
This sequence comes from Azorinus chamasolen, assembly GCA_963576725.1. NCBI lineage: Eukaryota > Metazoa > Mollusca > Bivalvia > Cardiida > Solecurtidae > Azorinus > Azorinus chamasolen. The sequence goes on from OY755237.1 coordinate 10,062,347, forward strand.
GATTCCCTGTCACCTGTCAAAAGGTATGGACTTTTATTGGAGATCTATACAAAAAAGCCTCAGCACATTTTCAGTCATTTTTGCTTCTCTCTTTTTCAAAATCACATTCACACAACTTGGGCATCTCATCAGGATCAACAGAAATACTTACATAACAACTTGAGGGCCATTTTATTGCATTTCATTAACCATTTCCTCCATAAATATGCCTTTTTACACCTCTGTAATAACCACTTCTTGAAACCATTGTGATAAATAGAGCATTTGCTCCTACAGGAGCAAATGCTCTATTTATCGCAATGGTTTCAAACTACAAAATTCTAAAATTTTACTTTTCTCTAGTAAATGCTCCTTTTGGGTACATTCATTCAAAGAGGTTGGGTCTAAAAATAGCCTATGGAGGAAAGGGTTAAACTACAGTACAAACTGTCTACAGTGACCATTACAATTAGGACTAATCCTAGTTTTAAAGGCAGGTGGTTGCTTCATGCAGGACAAAGGTTAACCCTTTCCCTGTTCTGTTTATTCCAAATTTCAATACCTACTGAATAGTCATTGATAAAATAGTTGTAATGAAATACAAAAGGTGGAATATTGTAGACGTTTTAGAAACCAAAGAAACAGATTTATCAAATTCCATAAGTAAACAGAGCAAACCCTAATCAGACGGCTCCTATAGGAGCTGTCTGGTCTGGGTCTACTCTGTTTGCAGATGAGTTAAAACATGTTTATATGATGAAATGGTTAAGCAGAAAGCTCCTCTAGGAGCTTTCTGCATGCATTACTTTTGTCCTACTCAGCAACCACCTGCTCTTCTCAATCTCCATATTTATTCATTATCCATCAAAATCCTACATGGAGATATATTTAGATCAAATCAAAACAATGACCACTATGTGGATAATACATATATGAAAATTCAACTGGTCTAACTTCACCTAAAACAGTGATGTTTCAAGCAATATGCACAGCTAAGTTTAGTACTGGTCATATTTGTGAAGTTTCATTGACATCTTTTGAGTAATGAAAATGAAGCGTAAACAGGTATCTCTATGGGTAAACTTACACAAATGAAAATTCAATGGGCATATACACCCCAACCCTCACACACAATTTTTTAAAAAAACAAACAAACAATACAAAACATAGTAACAAAGACAAGCAAGTATTGTCAAGCAATCCTGAATCCCCCTTACAGCGACTGCTCTTAGTATTTATACAGTAATTACACATGAATTGGATATCACAAGTGTATATGTCTATATGAGTGATGCTGTGTAACTTTTTTTATTAATGGTCCTTATTCAGTGTAGTCAGTTCTTATACGATAGTTAAAAATTCTGATAGATATCCAAGGAAGCTTGTAAATAAATACCTATATTGCAGGAACCTGGGAGATGTAATGTTGTACATACAAAGCTCAGTCGCATTTACTAAAATATTAGAGCTATGTTTCTTCCCTGTTGGGTGGGTGAGTCAAGGTCACAGAGACAATGACACTCTGCCTTTCTAAGATGCATCCACGCAAAAAATTTGGAAACTGTTACTCAAGTGGTTGAGGAGATGTTATCCAAACAAATTTGCAGACAGACTTTTACTTAAATTGAACTCAAGGTCAGGGTCAGGGTCAAGGACACAGAGACACAAAAGTAGTATAAAACACTCTAATTTTTTAAGAAACAAGACAAATGGAAACCCTAAGCCAAGTGGTTAATGAGATATCCTCCAGTCAAATTTCTTGACAATTTTTACTAAAATTCAGGTCAAAGTCAGGAACAAGGTCATAGAGAAACCAAAGTTATATGTGACAATCTGCATTTGCAAGTCATATCCGTACAAGAAATTTGGAAATCCTATCTCAAGAGGTTGTGGATATATCCTCCGGACAAATTTCACTTTTTCACTAAACTGAGGTCAAGGTCACAGAGACACCAAAGTAGTATGTTACACTTTCTCTTTCCAAGATGCCACCACACAATAAAATTGTAAATCTTAACACAAAGGATTGTGGACATATCGGCTCGACAAATTTCCAGGCAAACGTTTACTAAAACTGACAGTATGGCCATCAAAGTAGTATGCGACACTCAAGACTTCTCGAAGATGCATGAACACAAATTTGGAAATCATAACCCACTTTGTTGAAGAGGTATCGCATGAACAAAAATCTGGACTGATAGATAGAAGGAAGGACAGATGGATGGGCAGGCAGAAGGACAGATAGAAGGATGGATTGATGGAATGCAAACTATAGTCCCCTTTTGGTGGCCAGTGGGGGACTGAAAACCAATGCCACTACAAAACAACAACCACAACAAGAGGGCCAGAATGGCCCTGACATCGCTCACCAGACAATCAGAGGAGAAGATTTTCAAAGTTTTCACATATGTTTCTATTGAAAACTTAACACCCCAGGGGCGGTGCCAATTTTGACCCCGGGGACACAATTTATATAACTTTTGTAGAGGACCAGAACATGATGCTGAAAGAATGTAGTGAAAGAATGGATAGAGCATAGACCACTGGAACTTGTATTAATTCTTTGGATGCTAGAGGCAGATTATCCCACCACTAATGACCTATGCAAACAGTTTGGATCCAGATCAGGGGCCACATAATGTGGGGCCTGATCTGATATCCAAATTGTTTGTAAATGAGACTGAACTTCTGAAAAACTTAGAAAGAACGTGTGTAGTGGGATTCTCCCACCACTAATGACCTATGCAAACAGTTTGGATCCAGATCAGGGCCAATATAATGTGGGGCCTGATCTGGTATCCAAACTGTTTGTCAATGAGTCTGAATTCTGAAAAACTTAGAAAGAAATTGTGTAGTACGGATAACTTATGAATATGCTGCAGACAACCATTTAGCAGATGACAAAATTACCCAGCATGCAAAGAGTTAAGCTGAAATTCACAACAGATATGCTCTATATTGATATCTGGTAGCTTAATGAAGGGCATAGGTATGAAAAAAAAGCTTTAAGAGTGTTCTGCATATTAAGAACTATCCACAATTTTCTCAATCTTAAATGAGAGTGTGTTATTTGTCTAAACACAATTTCTACTCAACTGATCAGGCTAAGGGTGGTTATATAAGAAGGTCTGAGCTCTGCAGGCTGATATATTAAGGAGAAACCTTTAGGCTGTCGTTTCTGAAGTGAAGAAGACTGTACACACAGGGCAGGGCCAATTTTAACCCAAGAACTATGATACTTATAAAACCCATAAAGTTATGCTAGGTTAATCTATACACCAAATATCTAAGCTCTGGGACATGTAGTTTCTGACAAGAATACTTTTAAAGTTTTTCCTATGCATAACTAGTGATCCTATGGGCTGTTTAAGTAGTCAGCTTAAAAAAACTGGCAATCCATGGGGTGAGACCAATTTTTACCCTAGGGGCATAATTTATATAACTTTTGTAGAAGCCCTGAAGTTGAAGCTATGTGCCAAATATGAAATCTGAGGACCTTCTAGTTTTAGAGGAGATGATGTTCAAAGTTTTCACTATATGTTTCTATTGAAAACTGAAAACCCCTGGGGCAGGGCCAATTTTGACCCCAGGGGTATAATTTATATAACTTTTGTAGAGGACCAACAGATGATGCTATATGCCAAAGATGAAAGATGAGAACCCTGTAGATTCAGAGGAGAAGATTTTTAAAGGTTCAAATTGTTGACGACTGACGACGCACGACGCACACCGCACGACGGACGACGGACGACGCACGCCGACGGACGACGGACATCAGGCAATCACAAAAGCTCACCCTGAGCACTTTGTGCTCTGGTGAGCTAAAAAACAGCAAATCATCGTGTGTCAACAATATGCAGAGGTTGGGATAATTTTGATCACTTCTTTAAAGTTCATATAAATGTAATACAGTGTAGGAGATGTAAGGACATAAAGCCAGCAAAAAGGTGATGGTGGAAGATGAGGATGATATAAACAATATGTCTGCCCATGAATGGACCTTTATATATACCGAAGCTATTTAATGGACCTTTATATATACAGAAGCTTTTTAAACCTTTACTCCACAAATATGCCTATCTATCCCTTTGCAAACAGAGCAGACCCAGATCAGACGGCTCCTATAGGAGCCGTCGGGATCAGGGTCTGCTCTGTTTGCCCATGAAATAATAAAGATATGATTCTATAGTTTCTGCCATGGCCAAAAATACCTGAGTCTGTCATTATAAAAATTAAAACTAATTAATATTCATGATGCCATTATTTTCTACATGAATATTCATGGAGAAAAGGGATAATTTCCCCCCAGTTTTCAATGCATTTAAATGTACAGTAGAACCTCTCTAAAGGGACCATTTATTTAACCCATTCCCACTTAGGCTATTTTCAGACCTAACCTCTTTGATTAAATCTACCAAAAAGGAGCATTAACTAGAGAACAGGAAATTTTCAGAATTGTCTAGTTTTGAAACCATTGTGATAAATAGAGCATCTGCTCCTGTGGAGCAAATGCTCTATTTATCACAATGGTTTCACGAAGCGACTTTTACAGAAGCGTCAAAAGGCGTCAATATGCGGGAATGGGTTAATAAACATAGGTGCCTTTATAAGCAGGTCTAACAAGCAGGTGGTTGCTTAATTCAATGAGACCAATGCAGAAGGCTCTGTTTAACTACCATCTGCCTCTTAGACATAATACTAACCCATTCCTGCATATTGACACCTTTAGACACCTCTATAAAAGTCACTATTTGAAACCATTGTGATAAATAGAGCATTTGCTACATAGGAGTAAATGCTCTATTTATCACAATGGTTTCAACCCTACACAAATCTAAAATTTACCGTTTCTCTAGTAAATGCTCCTTTTCATTAAGATTTATTCAAAGAGGTTGTGTCTAAAAATTGCCTATGCGGGAATGGGTTAAGCTTTTTGTGGTGGTCAATTTAGACAGGTTTTACTGTACACATACTATTTCATAAGTCTGATTCACTGGGCCCTTTGCAGAAAATTAGCAAAATTAAAAATGGGACCTGTATCATTAGTGATTTTGTTGACTGAAAGAGTTCTCACCAAGTTTTCGTTCTCCCATTTCCTGGCTTACCCTCATGGCCAGACTGATGGCTGAGATACGCCGAGGCTCTGTACACACTATGTTACATGGCCGCCCTGTCTCACTCATTAAACAACTCTGAAATACAGCCCCGTAGTAAGGTGATAATCCCTTTACTCCATAGTTATGTCTTTTAACCTTTGCAAACAGAAAAGATCCAGATCAGATATGGGTCTGCTCTGATTGCTTATTGAATAGATTTGATTATACAGTAAAACCTCTCTATAACGGCCACTAAATTGTGTTAATTGGTTGGTATTTAGGGCAGGTGACAGCTTAAAGCAAGGTGAAAGTAAAACAGAACGCTCCTATATTTTCACCTTGCTTTAAGCAGTCACCTGCCTTTAACACAAAATAATTGATGTAATTTAGTGGCCATTATAGAGAGGTGTTACTGTACTGATCATGCCATAGTTAAATTTTCTTAAATTCACATAAAATTATAAAAAGTAATCTAATTAACATTGATAATGTCAGTATTTCTTACATGAATATTAATGGATTAAAGGGGTAATAGATCCAATTTATCCTGTTTGAACAATAATCTTTGTTAAAATATAATAGATAACTATGGTAGAAGGATATTGCTGGTTGATAACTTTGCAGTATGCCTTTAACCCTTTCCCTGTTCTATGTAACGTTTATTTCAAATTTCAAAACCTACTGAATATTCATAGACAAAATAGTTATACATTTGTAATGTCATGTGGAACGTCAAACATTGTTACCATTTAAGATACAAAGAAACTGATCTATCAAATTCCACAAGTTTGCTCAGTGGTCTAAAGGTTAAATGTAGCAATTTAAATGGAAATAACATTTTCGCACTTAACCCTTTCCTCCATAAATACGCATTTCTACACCTCTGTAAAAGTCACGTTATGAAACCATTGTAATAAATAGAGCATTTGCTCCTATAGGAGCAAATGCTCTATTTATCACAATGGTTTCTAACTACAAAATTCTGAAATATTCCTTTTCTCTAGTTAATGCTCCTTTTTGGTAGATTTATTCAAAGTGGTTGGGTCTAAAAATAGCCTATGGAGGAAAGGGTTATGCCTCAACACGAGTCAACAGTATAAACCCTCTAAACCGGATGTTGAAATTAGTATCAAAACCAGTCTTTCAGACTAGTGGCATCTTAATGCAGGTTGAAAGTCACGCAGAAAGCTCCAAAAGGAGCTTTCTACATGACTTTCATCCTGCATTAAGCAGTCACCTACTTAAATAGGCCTAAAATTCCAGTTTAGAGGTGTTCTACTGTATTCTTTAAATATGCCTATGTGTTTTCAAACAGAGTAGACCTAGATCAGATGGCTCCAATCAGGGTCTGCTCTATTTGCTTCTGATATACAGTAAATATCAGTCTACAGTTTCTGCCATGGCCAAACATTTCTGTGTTCATTTGCCATTATAAAAGTTAATCTAAGTAATACTCATGATGTCATTATTTCTTACATAAATATTCATGGAGTAAAGGTTTTTTTTTCCTTTACTTGATGAATATTCATGTAAGAAATAATCAATATTACTTAGCCGCATGTTATACATAGGCATCATGAATAAGGGAATGTTGTTTGACCATGGCAAAATGTACAGAATCAAATCTATATAATTACATAAGCAAACAGATATTGATATGTGTGTACTTTGTTATTATTATTATTATAGCACATTTATATAGCGCTCTTTTCACACAGGATATGTGCGTTCAAAAGAGCTTTACATGGATGAAATCACTAACCGGAACAAACCGCATTATTATCTATCCGGACAATAAAAGATATACAATAGACATTCAATATAAATGAAATCAATAGCCGGTGGGAACCACATGATTCCCTCTATGGCAATGGGCGGCCAAATGAACCAACCCAAATACCATCCGAGCCATTATATACAGAAAACAGAGAAAATATAATTACGGAATCTGGTGCATACAGTAGCCCAAGTAAATGAACACCCTACAGTGACCATAGGAGTTCAGTGCAAACAATGGCAATATCTTAAAACGATACAGCCTTCCGAAGTCACAATCCAAAGTTGGTCGGAAAGACCACCCACAAACCAGAGACTTGGGATCAGGGTCCCACTTTAACATGAATACATGTTGCTCTCAAACGTCGAGAATAGGGAATGAAATTCTCCCTCACCAACATGAGACATGTTACTCTCATGAATTGCAAGCCCCAACCCTGGATTGTCAGATGTGTCAAATGCATCTTTATCAGGTAAAAGGTTAACCCTTTACTCCATGAATAATCATATTAGAAATAATGACATCATAAATATTAATTAGATTAATTGTGATAATAGCACATGGATACAGGAATTTTGACTATGGCAGAAACTGTAGAATTTCATCTACATGTATATCATACCATAGGCAATCAGGGCAGACTCTGATCAGACAGCCTGTGGTAAGAGTGGTTTGATCTGGTCTACTGTTTGCAAAGGCATAGAAAGATGTGTTTATGGAGTAAAGGGTTAAAGTAGCATCCCCAAAGCGTGTAACAACTTTTTCCATTTATTATTTTACTGGTTTCAAAACACTATTCAATCCTTACCTGTAGAATGAAGTGTGGCACTTGCGTACTCTTTCCACTTCCTGTTTCCCCAGCAACCAATATGACGCTGTGTTTAGCAAGGCTCTGGAGAATTACTTCCCTGTGCTGGTACACAGGAAGTTCTTGTCTTGACTTTAACAATGCTTGGTACTGGGCCGAGTTCTCATGTTTTAGATATACATCTGCCAGCGACACAGGCATTCTGGAACTATTTCCTCTCTTCTTGATTTGGGACTGAACAAGCTTTTCACTATTTTCAGATTGACTATTGTCTTCACTATCCTGTAAAGGAATAAACTTTAATTCAACTTTTTGAACATTACCTACGAATCTGTTATGAAATTTGCAACAGAATGGACTGAGCTGAGGTACTGGGGTTCATTTTTTGAAAAATCTTATGACATAAATTATCAAAACTCTTACAAATGTTAATTGCAACTTCCATATACATTTCGTCTAGGGCATGCTCAACAGGGTCATAGGTATTACCCTGTACACCAAAGTGGACGGAGAACTTTGAATGAATCTAATTTTCATTTATAGGATAAATTCTCTAAAACTCTGGGTAGATACTGTAAGAATTTGGGTAGATTCTATATATGATGCAAACCGTGCTGATCCTGATCAGCGGGTTCCTTCAGGAGCCCTCTAGTCTGGGTCTATATTGTTTGTATTTGTCACCATTAGGGACACCGACACAAAGGGATTAAGTGTGGTAACTGTCACATTCTTATAAATATATCAACATTTCTTACTTGCTCATCAAACTCCATATCCTCCCAGGATTCCAGAGTGTCCTCCACCTCAGTGACCTTTGAACTTTGGCCTTTGCTCTTGTCTGTAACCTGTATCTTGGACATAAGTTTGGCAAGAAACTGGTCACGAGGCTACAAAAATTCAAAATACTGATTTTCAGAATTTAACCCTTAGTTAGCCCTTTACTTCATAGATATGCCTCTTAATGACTTTGCAAACAAAGTAGTTACAGATCAGAAGGCTCCTGTAGGAGCCATGCTCTTCCTGTTTATAGAATAGAATAGATTTATTTTTATAAAATGATATGACTATAGTTTCTGCTCAAGTCAAAACTTTCTGTGTACATATGCCATTATAAAAACGAGTCTAATTGAAACATACAGTATATTGGCGATATTTCGAGCACCATCGGGAATCGGCAAAAACCTCGGATTATCGCGATGCTCGAAAGAACCGAGAGCATTTTATGTCATTTCCAAGAGCATTGTTTGACGACGAGAGGAAGCGTATTTCTTCACAGTAAACTGTTTTAACATTATCATAAACTTCAATGCATATATAATTCATCGATTCTTTCCTTATATAAGTGATAACAGAAAACACCATTCACATCGGCGACCGAAGTTTCAGTATACATTGTAATTTGTTTGGGTCCGTTCGACGGACCCCCTTCACAATAAACTCAAAATTTGTTTCAAACCATTTAGACATATCCCTAGAATAGTCGTAGCGTATAGCATTATGTCGTCTATTTTGCATATTTTTCCATTTGTCGACATTAATTTAGTTGTTGGTGCTGAGTTGGGTGCACAAACAAACATTTTCGTTTCGTTCCCGTGCTGTTTCGTAGTAAGGAAAATCGGGGCGAGTGACCAAATTAATTAATAACCGGAACACTCGGCTTTTTTCGTCTGACATAGTTATTCTCGTTCATCTCTCGTAGCAAGTCTGCATGAACAAGACTGTCTAAAAGTAGCAAAAATATTGCGAATTTCAAAGCATTACACGAAAAGCACTGCACTATTACAAAATTTAAAGCAGAAAGACGTTATATGGCACACATTCAGCGGTACCGAAAAAGCACTACACGTTTGCGAACGTATGCAAATTATGAGTGTGACTCTTTGTTTATTAAGACTTCAGTCTATTAAATTATTATCATTATTTACACCAAAGTAAAGTCTGCATTCAATGAATGTGTTATTCACACATTTGGAAGATCTAATACCCCATAGACTAGATCTAATGCCCAATAGACGGATCTTTCAAAAGGTCACGACAACGTATCGAGAAGGTGTGAATAATTACCTCGGAGGTGGAAAAACACCGTGCTTGAATTAAACAATAAATAAAGGGAACCAGAATGATCCGCGGGACCAGCACACATGCTCGAATTTTCGGATTATCGCTATTCGGATTAATGCAGGTATTTTCAATGAGATTTAATAGACTTTGAGCCGGGACCTCAACATTCCCTCGGAATAAGAGGGTATCTCGGAAAAATGAGAGTCGAAATAACGCCGTTATACTGTATATATTCCTAGAGTAAAGGGTTAACCCATTCCCTCATATTGACGCCTATGCAAAAGTCACCTGTTGAAACCATTGTGATAAATAGAGCATTTGCTCCTATAGGAACAAATGCTCTATTTATCACAATGGTCTCAAACTTCAAAATTCTAAAATTTTCATTTTCTCTAGTTAATGTTCCTTTTCAGTAGATTCATTCAAAGAGGTTGGCTCTAAAAATAGCCTATGAGGTAATGGGTTAAGAAAACTTTTGTAAACAGATTGGATATGAAATGCCACAACAGCATTTAGAGCATTTATTTATCACAACGATTTCAGAAAGTTATTTTTCCATAGGCGTCACTATGAGGGAATGGGTAAAAGGCATGCAAAAATACAGTATGAGTTGCATTGTTGAGAATTCTTATGCAGTTACCTTGTTTTCTTTCTCCTGTTCTTCCTGTTTGGCCTTTTTCTCAGCATCAAGCCACTCCAACCAAACATCTCTGTATGGTGGGGGTAAAAGCTGGTACACGGGCTGGCCTAAAACACAGACACATATGCAGGTTATGTAATTGCTGTCTGCAACAATTGACAAATGGCTGAATTAGTTAATTTTTCTTCTCCAGAACACAAACATTGTGCCAAAAAGTGGAGAGTGATTCATAACATATTACTGAATTCATAATGCATTCATTTTTCTTCTCCAGAAATACAAAAATTGTTTCAAACAGCAGATTATGATTAGATATTGAATTCTGCAAAGAATCATTAGAAATTTGATGAAGCTGATTTACAGATGCTTAAGTTATTGCAGTATGTGCTCATGATAGTATGCAGTCATTCATTACACTAAGACGGTTTTAACCCTTTTCCTGTTCTAAGTTTATTCCAAATTTCAATACCTATGGAATATTCATGGAAAAACTAGTTAAAACAAAATATGGAAGTTGGATCTTTGTAGCCATTTTAGAAAGAATAGAAACGGATCTATCAAATTCCATTAGCAAACGGAGCAGACCCTGATCAGACGGCTCCTATAGGAGCCACCTGATCTGGGTCTACTCTGTTTGCAGATACGTGAAAACACGTTTATATGAGGGAAAGGGTTAACCCTTCACTCTATAAATACTTCATTATACGCCTTTGTAAACAGAGAAGACCTAGATCAGATGGCTTCTGTAGGAGCCATCTGATCAGTGTCTGCTCTGTTTGCTTATGAAATAATATAGATATGATTCTACAGTTCTTACTATGGCCAAAAAATCATGTGTTAGTAAGCAATTTTAAAAATTAATCTGATTAATATTCATGAATATCCATGGAGTGAAGTGTCGATACCCTGACCTTGTACCTTACTGAAACTTTATAGGATTGTAAATCATCATATAAACACTTTCCCTTATATAAACGACTTTTCATGCCTTTGAAAACAGAGTAGATCCAGATCTTGTCGGAGCAATCTGATCAGGGTCTGTTTGCTAATGAAATTATATAGATCTTATTCTACAGTTTGTGCCAAGGCTGAAAATTCAAGTGTTCATATGTAGTTTGAAAAACTAATCTAATTAGTATTCTTGATGTCATAACTTCTGATGGTTTTGATATGTACTCAGTAAATCTGAGTTACATCCTTTGTCACTGGTCATGCCACAGCAACAAACTAATAATTCTTTATTTGTCCTATGGACATTCCAATAGTAAAAGTTTAACCTCTGCAGAGTTGGTACAGTGCAAGGGTGGCAGCCAGGTGTTCAGCCTCCTTCACATTCTCACACAGTATCTCCGGCACTACCTCTAGTACACCACCCTCCTTCTTCTTGTCTACTTTGGCCCTGCAGAATAAACAGTGGAAATCCTTTTCCAACAACTGATCACTAATTCAATGACAATGGGGACTATACCAAAATATGAAAATATTATACTCAGTTCTGTCGAAGAAAATGGTTAATATGTTTGCAGAGTAGATCAAGACCAGATGGCTCCTGTTGAAGCTGTCTGATCAGGATCTGTTCTGTTTGCTTATGAAATAATAAAGGTATGATTCTATAGTTTCTGCTATGGACAAAATTCCATGTGTTCATGTGCTGCTATAAAACTTCAATTAATAAATATTAACCCATTACCTCATAGGCTATTTTTAGATACAACCTCTTTAAACAAGAGATGTTTGTAAAACATGTATACCCCCCAGACCCCCTGACCTTTGATCTAGTGACCTCAACTATAGAGGTCATCTAGCGGTCATGACTAATCACCACAGCAACTTTGAAGATCCTAAGCCAAACCACTGATCATTTATTGATCTGAAAACATTTCACATATTAAGGTCATGGTGACCTTGACCTTTGACCTAGTGACCTCAACAACTATAGGGGTCATCTAGTGGTCACGACCAACTACCACAGCAAGTTTGAAGATCCCGAACCAAACCATTAAGCAGTTATTAATTGGAAACCATTTCATCAGTTAAGGTCATGATGACCTTGACCTTTGACCTAGTGACCTCAAAATCAATAGGGGTCATCTAGTTGTCATGACCAACCACCACAGCAAGTTTGAAGATCCTAAGCCAAACCCTTGAGCAGTTATTGATCGCAAACCATTTCACCAGTTAAGGTCATGGTGACCTTGACCTTTGACCTAGTGACCTAAAAACCAATAGGGCTCATCTAGTTGTCATGACCAACCACCTAAGCAAATTTAAAGATCCTAAGCCAAACCCTTGAGCAGTTATTGATCAGAAACCATTTTACAAATTAAGGTCATGGTGACCTTGACCTTTGACCTAGTGACCTCAAATACAATAGGGGTCATCCAGTTGTCATGACCAACTACCGCAGCAAGTTTGAAGATTCTAAGCCAAACCCTTGAGCAGTTATTGATCGGAAACCATTTGACCAGTTAAGAGCATGGTGACCTTGACCTTTGACCTAGTGATATAAAAAACATTAGGTGTCATCTAGTGGTCATTACCAACCACCACAGCAAATTTGAAGATCCTAGGCCAAACCCTTGAGCAGTTATTGATCGCAAACCATTTCACCCTTTAAGGTCACGGTGACCTTGACCTTTGACCTAGTGACCTAAAAAACAATAGGACTCATCTAGTTGTCATGACCAACCACCTAAGCAAATTTGAAGATCCTAAGCCAAACCCTTGAGCAGTTATTGATCAGAAACCATTTTACCAGTTAAGGTCATGGTGACCTTGACCTTTGACCTAGTGACCTCAAAATCAATAGGGGTCATCTAGTGGTCATGACCAACTACCACAGCAAGTTTGAAGATTCTAAGCTAAACCCTTGAGCAGTTATTGATCAGAAACCATTTAACCATTTAAGGTCATGGTGACCTTGACCTTTGACCTAGTGACCTCAAAATCAATAGGGGTCATCTAGTGGTCATGACCAACCACCACAGCAAGTTTGAAGATCCCAAGCCAGACCCTTGAGCAGTTATTGATCGGAAACTATTTCACTATCTTAGGTCATGGTGGCCTTGACCTTTGACCTAGTGACCTCAAAAACAATAGGGGTCATCTACTTGTCATGACCAACCACCACAGCAAGTTTGAAGATTCTAGGCCAAGTCATTTATTAGTTATCGTTCGGAAACCATCGATCTACCGACCGACCGACCGACCGACCGACCGACCGACAGACCGACCGACCGACCGACATGTGCAAAGCAATATACCCCCATTTTTTCAAAAGGGGGGTATAATAAATCTACTGAAAAGGAGCATTAACTAGAGAAAAGGATTTTTTTTTTAGAATTTTGTAGTTTGAAACCATTGTGATAAATAGAGCATTTGCTCCTATAGGAGCAAATGCTCTATTTATCACAATGGTTTCACAAAGTGACTTTTACAGAGGCGTCAAAAGTCGTCAATATGAGGGAATGGGTTAATGATGCCATTACAGTATTTCTTACGAATATTCATGGAGTAAAGAGTTAACTACTCTGAGAAGTCAAACCTTTCAGTTATCTAACATGGATGAGACACACAAACAGCACTAACTTGCACTTGAACTTATTCCCTGAGGCACTCTTCTTTTCAAACTTTGGTGGTGGACTATTCTTGAGGTGTTTTCTGCACCAGTCTATCAGAAACTGTTTAGGTGATTTTCCGGTCCACTGTTGTCGAGTATACTCAAAACTTCTCACATCTCTTGGAACTGCTGGTAGTTGTTCTTCTAAAGAATATCACAATCATATACTTGATGAATACATGTATTCATGTATGAAATAATGTATGAAATAATGACATCATGAAAACTAATATGCTGAGCTTTCATATAGGAAAGTTTGGTAATAGCAGAAATTGTAAAATCAGATCTATACAATTCCATAAACAAACAGACCAGGCCCTGTCTGATCAGACTCCTCCTTAAAGAGCTATCTAATCTGGGTCTCTTCTGTATGCAAAGGCATGTACAAGTGTTTCTATGAGGAAACGGGTTACTGGTAGTCAATGTATAATAACACTTGATATTTAAGAACCCTTTACCAGATAGGCTCTGTTTGCTTATGGAATACTGGTAGTAAAGATCCGATTCACAGTTTGTGCTGTGCCTATGCTCATAATATCATAAAAATACTGCAAATTGATATTCATGATGTCAAGTCAATATTTCTTAAATATATCAATCATGAGGGAAAATGTTAAAACTAATGTAATTTTACCATGTAGGTCTGGAGGGTGGATTCGGGTTCAGAAAAACCCTTTGGGGCTCTGTTTTGAGCTCCCAAATTATTTCACACACCCAGTGTAAGGAGATGATACAATGTAGGATGTTAACCCATTCCCTCATATTGATGCCTTTTGACACCTCTGTAAAGTCACTTTTTGAAACCATTGTGTTAAATAGAGCATTTGTTCCACAGGAGCAAATGCTCGTTTTATCACAATGGTTACAAAACTACGCAATTCTAAATTTTTCCTTTTCTCTAGTAAATGCTCCTTTTTGGTAGATTTATTCAAAGAGGTTGGATCTAAAAAATAGCCTATGAAGGAACATGTTCAGTAACACATCACCCTCATATGCTAAGCGTTAACCCTTCTCTAAAAAATATTTATGCATGAATTGATCACATCATGGATATTCATTGACTTATTTTTATACAGTAAAATTTAAATGGGCATTGTTGGTTTTGATTAAAAATTGAAATCATTTCAAAGTTGGATAAATTACATCAACTGAATCATAATGGCAAATAGTGCAGACCCATATGAGACAGATCCTAGAGGGTCTACACTATTTGCAAATGAAGACATGTGCACTAGTAGCATGAGAAAGATTAAGTACAATTACAGTTAACATTTATCCCACCTGACTAACATTTACAACCAGCTTAGATCAAGATGAGATGTAGAGCATTTTGGCATTTCTTCAATGGACAAGTGAAACCTAAGTGTCACCCTGCTACAGAAGGTGACACAAAATATAGTAAATGAAGGTTTGGACAAATAACATTTTTTACAGGACTGGTTTATGAGTACACTTTGAAATACTCATCCAAATGCTCTACAGGGTATCCAACCTTTGACAACTGGGACTGCCTCCACTACCTCCGTGAACATTGAAAGACCCAGGTCCTCTGCTTCACCAGCTGAGTTATCATCTGATTTATCCACAGACAACGAGGTAGCCTCCTCTGGTACACTTGCTACCTGGATAGATTCTTCAGCTACTCCTTCTCTCCTTTCCTCCTCTTCATCATTGACTTTGACAGCTGGATTGAAATCTGGGTGACACTCCAAGGACTTCATCTCTGCAAAAATTTGCACATGTAGTTAATTACAACAGTCCAATTGCCCTTTGAAAACATGAAGGTTTGGGAGATATAGTTTCAGTCTTTCCTGAAATCTACCATTTTTGTGTATTTCTTGTATCAAGCCAAATCATGAAAGTTTGAATCACTATTTTTCAGAATGACAGGGTAACTGCAATCTCACAAAAATGCACAAATGCAATTTCTAGAAATTGCATAAACATGGAAAACTTGAAACTTTTAATGTGCGTGTGTGTGTGTGTGTGTGTGTGGTGTGGTGTGGTTGCGTGCATGTGTGGAGTGGTGTGGTTGTGTGCATGTGTGGAGTGGTGTGGTTGTGTGCGTGTGTGGAGTGGTGTGGTTGTGTGCATGTGTGGAGTGGTGTGGTTGTGTGCGTGCGTTGATTGCCATTATCCAACTCAGACAATTGTCACCTTATTTTACCATGGCAGAAACTGTGGATTCCTATCTATATTATTTCATAAGAAAAAAGGGTAGACCCTGATCAGATGGCTCCTGTAGGAGTCGTCTGATCTGGGTCTATTCTGTTTGAAAATTTGCCAAAAGGTGTCCCTATGGAGTCAAGGTTAACAGGGTTAGTGCCATGCAACTTTCTACCATTCCAACTTTGTCAAGCGTCAACTTTGTCAAGACTCAAGTGACATTTTCTATCTTACCAGTTATATATTGTCGGATAGCTTTGGAGATTTCCTTCTGTCTGGCTTTATTTCCGGCCTTCTTCACCTCCACAGCCTCAGCCTTTGCATCCAGGAGCAGGGCAGTTAACTCCAAGTAACGTTCATTCTAAAATACCATAAATACACAACCATGAAGTAGCTGGACTTTAACTCTTTACTCCATTGAGATGCCAGATACCTTTGCAACCAGAGTAGGAGTAGTCTGATGAGGGTCTGCTCTGTTTGCATATGAAGTAACTTAGATCTATTTCTACAGTTTCTTATATACATGTAGTAAAATTGCCTTTTTCACGATGCCATTATATAAAAATTCAGCTAATTAAAATTCAAACAGTACCGGTATCTATTTCTGACATTTTCATGAAGTATAGGGTTTAAATCTGGGAATCTAGTCCATAATGTCATTATTTCTTATATGAATATTCATCAGGTAAAGGGTTAATAAATGCACCTTTAAATCAATTATCAACTCCATGATCTTACAACATTACTCAGGCAGTTCACAGAACCAAATGAGAAAGTGTAACAAAAGTGTAGCACTACTGTAAAACCCCTCTCTAAAGCAACTACTAAGAAGAGGCATAATTCTTATTCTTAATAGAATGAGTTGGCTGATGCGTAGTAAAAAATATTATGTAAGCTCCTGCAGGAGTTTTCTGCATTGCTTTTGTCCTGCATTAATCAACCACCTGCTTTTAAAGACACTTTTGTTTAACCCTTTCCCTCATATAAACGTGTTTTCACGCATCTGCAAACAGAGCAGACCCAGATCAGACGGGTCAGAGGAGCCGTCTGATCAGGGTCTACTCTGTTTGCTAATAGAATTTGATATATCTGTTTCTTTGCTTTCTAAAATGTCTACAATGGTCCACCTTGCATATTTCTTTATAACTAATTTGTTAATGAATATTCATTAGGTATTGAAATTTGAGATAAACATAGAACAGGGAAAGGGTTAATGATAATGATGTCGCTTTAGAGGGTTTCTGCTGTACAGTAAAACCCCTCTAATGCGACCACCAAAATGAGGTATCATTCTGGGTTTCAGAGGCAGGTGGTAGCTTAATGCAGGATGAAAGTAGTTCAGAAAGCTCCTTCTGCATTACTTTTGTCCTGCATTAAGCAATCATCTGCTTTAAAAAATATTAATGTCTCCTCATTAAGTGGTCACTTTAGAGGAGTTTTACTGTTTATAGGTTCCACATTGTACAGGCATCAAACAATATTACCTACAGAGTCTACATTGTTTAATACTAAGTCTGTCTAATTTATAGTTATCAAAATGGTGCCAAATTAACCCTTTCCCTGATCTAAATAGTTATAATGAAATACAGAAGGTGGAACACTGTAGCCATTTTAGAAAGTAAAAAAAAACATCCATCAAATTCCATTAGCAAACAGAACAGACCCTGATCTACTCAGTTTGCAAATGTGTGAAAACTCATTTGTATGAAGGAAAGGATTAAGCATCTCTTCAAACTTATGGAGAGGGGAGTTTTTCTAGGATAAATATAGTACACCTGGTATGCAGACTATAGCTATACTCACAGGGTCTGGGCTGCTATGGTTGTCATTGTCATCACTCTCCTCTGATGATTGCTCAGCATACTGAAGTATCCAGTCCTTTTGAGACGGTCTCTTAGGTTTACTTGCACCAGGAGTACCCTGAATGAGACAAGCCAAGGAGAACTTTACTCTTTCAATGCTAAACAACAGGGAAACATATTGCATGTTGTTCACTCTAAAATTGAAGTGACCATTCATTTATTAAAGATAGGACTCTTAAACAGCAGGAAGTTGCTTACAGGCCCATATTTAGACCTCTTTTTGAAGGCCATTTAAAGAGGAAGTCCCTACAATGGACGCATATTTTCAATAATATCATAAAACTTGGTATTTGTTATGCTCTATCATTATTATGAAGGTTGCCAATTTAAACTTATATCGAAAAATGCCCCTGTTATACAAATGAACCGATTTCATCAATACTGATAATTTTTGTTCTACAACACAATATTATCGGCCTTTTCCGTTAAATTCTTCCGCGTTTTGCCGATGATCACCCGATCCCTCCATTGTTTACCTAATAGCTTTCTCGGAAGTGGTCGGGGAATCGCGAATAGGGCGAACCGTTACGAAACTAAAACCCAACCCGAATAAAACTGAAACATCGGGCAGTAGAATCGGGATCGGCGATATCAAACACATGGATGTTTTGTCATTATAAACGGTAATTGGATGGGGATTTTTGCGATATACTACTTTTCAGCATATAAACTAATGAGTTTTGTATATTTTAAGTGTTTTTGAAACGCGTCAAATGTAGGGACATCCCCTTTAACCCTTTCCTCCATAAATACGCCTTTCTATGCCTCTGCAATAGTCACTTTTGAAACCATTGTGATAAATAGAGAATTTGCTCCTTAGGAGCAAATGCTCTATTTATCACAATGGTTTCAAAACTACAAAATTCTAAATTTCCTTTTCTCTACTGAATGCTCCTTTTTGGTAGATTCATTCAAAAAGGTTGGATCTAAAAATAGCCTATGAGGGAATGGGTTAAGTATAATAACCCTTTCCCTCATACAAACGTGTTTTCACGCATTTGCAAACAGAGTAGACCCAGATCAGACGGCTCCTAGAGGAGCCGTCTGATCAGGGTCTGCTCTGTTTGCTAATAGAATTTGAAAGATCTGTTTCTTTGCTTTCTAAAATGTCTACAATGGTCCACCTTTCATATTTATTTATAATTATTTTGTTAATGAATATTCAGTAGGTATTGAAATTTGGGCTAAATATAGAACAGGGAAAGGGATAACTGAATTATTGCCTGAAAAAATGAGGAGTTTGAAAGAGGAGAATACATGTTCAGATAACAATTCACTTGATAATCCTAAATGTTTATGCCCATACAAACAGAGTGTATCCTGTTCAGACAAATCCTACAGATTAATCAGCTCTACTTATTTAATGTTACTGAACTCATTTTCTACAGTTTGCCATAACAATGAATGTCCTTTTTACAATATTTTTATTATAAGAAATAAATACATGTACACTTATTCATAACTAGCAGAGTCAAGGGATAATAACAAAGCTCTATTGGCACCAGACCAGTCATTTCTTTTGTCTGAAACTTTTCCATACTGACATATATCTGAGATGGATACGGTGGTCTTAATGATTTACCCCATGAACATTCATACAAGTGAGGTTTATAAAGGCCAATCAACAAAGATTGCCTTGGCAGAAACTGTAGAATCAACAATCAAAAGAGGTCTTATCATAGACAAACTTGGAGGTTGCTTAATGCAGGCAAAAATCCAGGTATTAAGCAACCACCGGCTTTTTAACCCTTCGCTTGCTGAATTTTAAAATACATTTCTCCTTCTTTACCCATGCCCTATTGTATATTACATATATCTTCACTGTGTACACGTATTTCGCTGTGCAATCACTGCTGTGGAGTGCACTGGTTGCACAATCAACTTGTAAATAGTGCAGACCCTGATGAGACAGCTCCTGCAGGAGCTGTCTCATCTGGGTCTTCACTATTTACAGGTAGGTATATTGACGTGAATAGCAAGCGAAGGGTTAATATGTTGACCTCATAGTGCATTAAGAGGTTATGTGTATATTCTAAAGTAATGTACAAAGCACCAACATGCACTGAGGGATTTACCTTTAATTAGTGAGTGCTTTACTCTTTTACTTCATTAATATTCATTTGAAAAATAATGACATCATGAATATTAATTAGAAGCTTTATAATAGCATATGAACAAATACAGTTTTGTCCTTGACAGAAACTGTTGAATAATATCTTAGCAAACAGAGCAGACTGATCAGACGACTTCTATAGGAGCTTTCTGATCTAGGTCTAGTCTGTTTGCAAAAGCTTTGAAGGCATACTGTACATGTATCTAGGGAGTTACTGAGTGATATGCTCAAAAGGTGGAAGTGTAAGGTAGAAATGAATCATTTAATAAAAAGCACAAAAATGATATCAAAACAAGGCTATATAGGTTTTTAACCCTTTTCTCCATAGATATGTATGTTAACCATTTCCTTCATATAAATGCCTTTTCATGCATTTGAAAACAGAGTAGATCCAGATCCGTCTGATCAGGGTCTGCTTTGTTTGCTTATGATATGATATAGATATGTTCAAAAAATTCATTATTTCTTCCATGAATATTCATGGAGGGGGGGGGGGGGTTGTTGTTGTTAATTAATGCAGAAATCAGGGCAACTCTAAAAGTTATCATTGAGCGAGTCCTTCATAATTATGTACCATATACTATGTATATACTATGTCAGATAGAAAACTATCGGCCTAACCTTTTTCTTCTTTTCACGTGGTTGTGTAGGCATCACATGAGTGGTTTCCATTTGAGGATGTGGTGGCTCCACCTGTTGGGTCACATCAAAAGTTGACCTCAACTTCTCCTCCTCCTTCTGTAAGGCCTGAGAGAAATTGGCTGGCAGTTTGTCTATAAGTGAGAGCACAAAAGGGAATTAATAGCCTCGTCCATTCTTTATACCACATCCATCAAACCTTGTGTCTCTTAATCAAGGACAATATCATAAAGTGGAGATACAGACCAGAAGTTTTACAAGGAGCTCTCTGGTCAGAGTCTGCACAGTTTGTGCAATATATAAGTTTTGAAAGGTTACATCAGCAAAAACAATCTTACAGAAGAATCCCTCAAACTGAACATTAGATTCATTCAAAACACATATTTGGACAAATACACTAAGAAATACAGGATAAAATGGGTGTAACCATTTCTCTCATATAAATGCCTTTTCACGCATTTCCAAACAGAGTAGACCCAGATCAGACGGCTCCTAGAGGAACATCTGATTAGGTTCTGCTCTGTTTGCTAATGTTCCACCTGCCATATATCATTATAACTACTTTGTTCATGAATATTCAGTAACTATTGAAATTTTGAATAAACATAGAACAGGGAAAGGGTAACGTAATAGCAGAATTAGTAAAATGTCAGTGTACTTCAGTTTAACCCATTCCCTCATAGGCTACTTTTAGATCCAACCACTTTGAATGAATCTGCCGGAAAGGAGCATTAACTAGAGAAAAGGAAATTTTTTAGAACTTTGTAGTTTGAAACCATTGTGATAAATTGAGCATTTGCTCCTATAGGAGCAAATGCTCTATTTATCACAATGGTTTCAATAGGTGACTTTTACAGAGGCGTGGAAAGGCGTATTTATGGAGGAAAGGGTTAACCCATTTCTTCATACAGGTGACTTTTAGTACCTTTGCAAACAGAGTAGGAGTCGTCTGGTCAATGTCTACTCCGTTTGCTTATGGAATAATAAAGATCAAATTCTATAATTTCTGAAAAGGCAAAATAAATCCATTTTTCATTGGCCAATATACAAATTCATGTAATGAATATTAATGAAGTCATGAATTCTCATATAAATATTCATGAGGGAAAGGGATAAAGACAAAACTACATTCCTTTCCCTTACAAAAATCCAGTGTAACTTTCACAAAATCTGGATCTTGATGAGATTCTAAGTAATCTGGACCTGTCTTATCTAGTTCGAAACTATTTAACCCTTTCCCTGTTCTATGAATATTCCAAATTTCAATACCTAACTAATATTCATGGACAAAATAGTAATAAACTATAATTAATGAAATATGGAAGTGGAACATTGTAGCTGTTTTAGAAAGTAAAGAAACAGATCTATCAAATTCCATTAGCAAACAGAGCAAACCCTGATCAGACGGTTCTTATATGAGCCATCTGATCAGGGTCTGCTCAGTTTGCAAATGCGTGAAAAGGCATTTATATGAAGGAAAGAGTTAAAAAGCTAATCAAAACTTTTCCCTACATACTATAGGATACTTTACCATTTGGTGTATTGAGACATAGCCAGTCCAGAGCATCTATGAGATCTCCCCCATGCAGCACTGTGTTCTCCATGGCCTGTTCTATCTGTTTGTGAGCAAACCCAGCCGTGCTTAGACTGGCATACATATCCTGCAAATACACAGTTGTAAAAACAACTGCTCAGATTACTTGAGTGAAATTTGACCCTTTCCCTGTTCAATATTCATGAAAGAAATAACGATTTCATGAATATTTATTAGCTGAATTTTTTATAATGTTAACTTTTCAAGGAAAATTTTTGCATTCAGAAAAACCGTAGAATCAGATCTATACTGTGTCAAAAGCAAACAGAGCAGTCCCTGATCAGACAGCTTCTATAGGAGCCATCTGATCTGGGTCTACACTGTTTGCAAATGCATGAAAAGGCATTTATAAATATGAAGAAAAGGGTTAAGAGAGATTTTACATCTATTACAATTATTTTTCAGATATATCTGTGGAAAGATTTTAATTTGAAATCATTTGATTCTCACTTCATTACAGACTGTTGCTTTCCTGCCTATCTATCAAGTGAAGTGATGTACAGATTGTTTAACCATTTACTCCAAGAATGCTCTTGTAAGAAATAATGGCATCATGAATATTATTTAGATTCATTTCAAGATATGTTGACTAATGACAGAAACTGTAGAATCAGACCTATATCATTCCATTAGCAAATACAGCAGACTCTGATCAGACAGATTTTTTAGCAGCCATCTGGGTCTACTTTGCTTGCATAGGCATTTAAAGGCATCTTTATGGAGTGAATGGTTAACTTGAAAACTGGAATTGGCTGTAGCAGCTGGACAGTAAACAATACAAATTGCACAAACTTGTTCACAGATATATTTTAGAATAAGATAGAAATGGATTTGTCGAAACCGTATCACGAATTGAACGCTCTAAGAAAATTAATTTCAGAATTTATATGAATATTCATGGACTGAATTATTACAATAACACATTATCAAGGAAAATATTGGCTGTGACACAAACTTCAGAATCAGACCTGTTTTATTCCATAAGCAAACAGAGAAGACTCAGATCAGACAGCTCCTACAGGAGCTGTCTGATCTGAGTCTACCTTGTTTGCAAAGGCATTTAAAGGTGTATCTATGTAATAACGGGTCAAAATAAATTTCAGACATTTCAGTATACAGGCAATACCATGAGTTTTTTGTTGGTCAGCCTGTTGGACACCTCTCTGTCCAGATGTCTTTCCTGGTTCATGGACTGGATCAAACTCAGGAGGTCGCGCTCTAGAGTATGTGGTATACTGATCTACAAGAAAAAGTCCAACTAGTAAATTATACAAAACGATTTTGAATGAAAGAAGGAGACATCAGTGATTTGTATGTAGCAAGCAAAAGCTATGGTAATTTAATTCAATATAATTTCCACAATGATCAAAACAAGAAAATGAACTCTTCCCTTCCTGTAGGCGCTGTCTTGATCACTGTCTGCTCTGTTAGCTAATGAAATTGCTACAATGTTCCATCTTCCATATTTCATTAGAACTGTTTGTCCATGAATATTCAGTAGGTATTGAAATTTGGAATAAACATAGAACATGGAAAGGGTTAATACTGTACAATAAAAAAGAATCAGCACCATATCACTAACCCTTTCCCCCCTTCCTTTCTACGCCTCTGTAAAAGTCACCTGTTGAAACCATTGTGATAAATAGAGCATTTGCTCCTATAGGAGCAAATGCTCTATTTATCACAATGGTTTCAAACTGCACAATTCCAAAAAAAATCTTTTCTCTAGCTAATGCTCCTTTTCGGTAGATTGATTCAAAGACGTTGGATCCAAAAATGGCCTATAGAGGAATGGATTAATTTAAAACTTGGTATTTAACTCCAGGTTTGCTTTTGATAAATTATCGGCTAAACTTTACCCTTTACCTAACAGAAATACCTCTTGATGCTTCTGTAAACAGTAGACCCAGATCAGATACAGCTCCTGTTAACCCTTTCCCTGTTCTACGTTTATTCCATACCTACTGAATATTCATGGCCAAGCCAGTTAAAACAAAATATGGAAGGTGGAACATTGTAGCCATTTTAGAAAGTAACAAAACAGATGTTTCAAATTCCATTAGCAAACAGTGCAGACCCTGACCAGACAGCTCCTATAGGAGCCATCTGAACTGGGTCTACTCTGTTTGCAAATGTGTGAAAACATAATTATATGAGGGAAAGAGTTAAAAGGCATATCCCTCATGTAACGGGTTAACCCTTTCCTTCATATAAACACATTTTCATGCCTTTACAAACAGAGTAGACCCTGACCAGACGTCTCTGTCTGTTTATAAATTTCAATAGATCTGACTACAATTTCTACCAGTACCATACATTCATGTGTACATATTCCATTATCAAAAATCAGATAATAAATATTCATGATATCATTATTTCTTACATGAATATTCAACAGGGAAAGGGTTAACCCTTTCCTCCATAAATATGCCTTTCTACACCTCTGTACAAGTCACTTTTTGAAACCATTCTGATAAATAGAGCATTTGCTCCTTAGGAGCAAATGCTCTATTCATCACAATGGTTTCATTACTATGCACTTTTTCCTTTTCCCTAGTAAATGCTCCTTTTCGGTAAATTGATTCAAAGAGGTTGGGTCTAAAAATAGTCTATGGAGGAATGGTTTAAGACAGGTTGTAGTGTACTAACTAAAGCTAACCTTAGGTAGGGTACTTGTAACTGCTCCAATGGCACTGCCGTCTGACTTCTGTAGTGAGTAGGTTCTCTTCCCTGTGAATGCAAGAATAATGCATGTGTATTAGAATAATGTATGTATATAAGAACCCAGTGGTCTAGATAAGATGTGTAAATTAAAAGAGACGATCCTAAAGAGTGGCCAGAATATAGGGTTTGGTGGAGAAATGACAATTTTAGTATTTAAGTTAAGTATGCACCTTGATCTGTAGCTGTGATAACCACATTTTTTTTTGCAAAACCAAAGTGTAACATTTTCTTGTGATGTATTCTAACCCTTTACTCTATGAAAATTCATTTAAGAAATAATGACACATTAATAAAATTAATTAGCTGAACTTTGATAACGGTATGAAATGAACACAGGAAGTTTTGGTCACTGCAGAAACTGTAGAATCAGATCTATCATCTATATTACATGAATTTCATAAGCAAACACTAGCAGACCCTGATTAAACGAGTGCTACAGGAGCCGTCTGATCTTAGTCTACTCTGTTTGCAAATGCATTAATAGGTGTATATCATGGAGCAAAGAGTCATATAACCAATTACGAAATGCTTTTTCACACCTTTGCAAATAGAGTAGACCCAGATCAGATAGCTCCTGTAGGAGCTGTCTGATCAGGTTCTGCTCTGTTTGCTTATGACATAATACACAGACCTAATTCTACAGTTTCTTTCATGGTTAAAATTTCCTTGTTAAGTGGCCATTATAACAAGAGGGCCAAGATGGCCCTAAATCGCTCATCTGATTACCATATAATTATCTGGGTAGCCCCAGGTTAGGGGCCAATATTGACCTAAGGGACAATATTTGAACAATGTTGATAGTGGATCATGAAGGGTGGTTCTGGAGAACAACATCTCAAAGATTTAGAATATTGATTTTATCAAGACAATAATTCTGACCAATGAAGATTGGGCTTAAAATGTGACCTCTAGAGTGATTTTTCTAAGATTTGATCTAGTGACCCTACTTTTTGACCCCCACCCCACCCATGATCAAACTAAAACTTGATATCATCAATTTTGAGGAAGACTGGGCTTAAAATCAGGCCGCTGTAGTGTAAACAAGATTTTTCTAAGATATGACCTAGTGACCTAGTTTTTGACCCCACATGACCCACTGTCAAACTCATCCGAGATTTTATCAAAACCATCATTCTGACTAAGTTACATGAAGATTGGGCCAAAAATGTGACCACTACAGTGTTCACAAGGTTTTTCTACTGTTTGACCTTGTGACCTAGATTTTGACCATACATGACCCATGTTCAAACTTGTCAGAGATTTTATCAAAACAAACATTCTAATATAAGTTTCATGAAGATTCGGCTACAAAAGGTTTTTCTACTATTTTACCTAGTGACCTAGTTTTGACCCCATATGACCCACTTTAAAACTTTTCTGAGATTTCATTACGCTAATCATTCTGGCTGACTTTCATGAAGATTGGACAAAAAATGTGACCACTAGAGTGTTCACAAGGTTTTTCTACTGCTTGACCTAGTGACCTAGTTTTTGACCGAACATTATGCACTTTCAAACTCGTCCGAGATTTTATAAAGACAACCATTTTGACTAAGTTTCATGAAGATTGGGCTAAAAATGTGACCTCTAGAGTGTTCACAAGGTTTTCCTATTATTTGCCCTAGTGACCTAGTTTTGACCCAACATGACCCATTTTCGAACACGTCCGAGATTTTATCAAGATAATTATTCTGACCAAGTTTCATGAAGATTGGACTAAAATTGTGACCACTAGAGTGTTCACAAGCAAATTGTTGATGACGCACGACGGACGACGCACACCGCACGACGGATGCCGGACAATCAAGTCTCCCAAAAGCTCACCCTGAATATTTCTGATATCATGTTTTACATGAATATACAACAGATAAAGGGTTAATAAAAGTGCACAGCCAATGATAATGAATTCTCAACCCCTTGCTCCATGAAAATTCACGTAAGAAATGATGACTTTATATGAATATTTGTTAAGTGATTTTTTATAGAGGCAAATGAACTACTGAGTGTTTGTTGATGGCAGAAACTGAAGAACTGGATCTATACTATACCATAAGCTTACACAGACACCTGATCTGTATCTACTTTGTTTGTAAAGGTGTCTAAAGGCATCCGTACCAAATAAAGAGTGAAAGCACCGCAATATCAAGACTTTTTTCTTCAGTTCTAATGATCAGTGAAAAATAATCATTTATTTAAAATTGTTTTTTATTTATTTAAAACTGTTTGCAAAAGTCATAATGAATTTATTCCATAGTTTTTAACACTTTACTCTATAAATACGCCTTTTTATGCCTTTGCAAACAGAGTAAACCCAGTTCAGATGGCTCCTATAAGAACCATCTGATCAGGATCTACTCTGTTTGCTTATGAAATATTATATATGATTTAATGGAGTAAAGCGTTAAGTATGACAGGCTTGTGTTCAACTCTGGGCATGAAAGTGTAATAGAGAGATAGATGTATGGATTGGGATGGGATGGATGGATGGATAGATAGATGGATGAGTGGAATTATCAAGCGATTGGAGCAGACGTTTGCCATTTCTAAAGTTTAATTGACATGTATTATGACATGGTTTAGTTTATCACATAGGGTACCTTTGTCATCTTTCTGTTTACTATTTCCTCCTGACTGCGGATCTTCTCCAGGCTTTTTGCTGCCCACATCTTTTGGCTGTTTCTTCTTGCCCATCTTCTCTAGCTGTATATAATACTTATGTACTTGATCTGTATAGCTAAGGCTAATTTCTATTTTATTTTTGTACCATTTCTTGTACACCTACTGATGTTACGTCACTGCATCTCATAAGTTGGTGTATTCCTATAGGTAGAAATCATACATAACATTACGTTAACGGCATGGCACTTCAAATTCTAATAGTCAAGGCCTTTGGCAACATAATCTAACCCATACTCTATGAATATTCACGTAATCAATAATGATACATTGAATATGAATTGGATTAACTATTATATCATGGCCACATGAATGTTTGGTCATATCAGAAACTGTAGAATCATATCTATATATACATCATAAGCAAACAGAGCAGACACTAAATCAGAAGGCTCCTATAGGAGCCGTCTGATCTTGGTCTACTCTGTTTGCACAAGTGTATTTATGGAGTAAAGGGTAAAATGTTTGACATTTGGCAACACTGTGTGACACTGCCTGTATGTAACGATAACAGCCAGAGCTTAAATTATGGTATAATACTATATGCTTCACTGGCATGTAAAGATCGCATACAAAGTTGTAGCAATGGGCTGAATTCTTCTGATGATCTTTGCAAACAATATCTATCCAGATGAAATGCCGAGAAACTCATTGTCTCATCTAGAACCAAATTGTTTCACCAACTGATTGTGATTGTGGACAGAAATGAAAGAAAATAACAAAAATATGCAGAAAAAACTTTTATGAACAAAGTGTGATAAGAGGATTAAAAATTTGTTTTGATCAAAAGACAAACCTAATTAATAATGAATTTAGTCATAATTTCTGACAATTTTTCTATCAGATATTTGAATATGCACGATGTGTAACACAAAAAAAGTATAATGAGTTACATTAAACAATTAACTGGTTTAACAACAAGAGGGCCTGAAAGGCCCTGATATCGCTCACCAGACAATCAGAGAAGAAGATTTTCAAAGTTTTCAAGATATGTTTCTATAGAAAACTAGCCGGCCCTGGGGCAGGGTCAATTTTGATCCCAAGGGGCATAATATAACTTTGTAGAGGACCTGAGCATGATGCTGTACATGTGTCACATATGAGAGCTGAGAACCTTCCAGTTTTCACTTTTTGTTTTATAGAAAACTGGCTACTACTGGGGCAAGGCAAATTTTGACCCAAGGGATTTAATTTATATAACTTTTGTAGAGGACCTGAACATGGTTCTATGTGCTAAATATGAAAGCTGAGAACTTTCCAGTCTCAGCTAGAGGAGAAGATTTTCAAAGTTTTCACTGCATGTTTATGCTATAAGCCCAATATGAAAGCTGAGAACCTTCTAGTTTCAGAGGATGAGATTTTCAGTTTATTATATGATTTTATAGAAAACAAGGCACCCCTGGGGCGGGGTCAATTTTGACCCCAGGGCCATAATTTATATATAACTTTTGTAGAGGCCCTGAAAATGATGCTATGTGCCAAATATGAAAGCTGAGAACCTTCCAGTTTAATTCAGAGGAGAAGATTTTCAAAGTTTTATTATGTTTCTATAGAAAACAAGGCACCCCAGGGGCGGGGCTAATTTTGACCCCAGGGGCATAATTTACATAGCTTTTGTAGAGGACCTGAACATGATGCTATGTGCCAAATATGAAAGCTGGGAACCCTCCAGTTTCAGAGGAGAAGATTTTAAAGTTTTCACTATATGTTTCTATTGAAAACTGACTACCCATAGGGCGGGCCAATTTTGACCCCAGGGGCATAATTTATATATCTTTTGTAGAACTACATATGATGCTATGTACCAAAGATTAAAGCTGAGAACCGGGCTGTAGATTCAGAGGAGAAGATTTTTAAAGGTTCAAATAGTTGACGACACACACCGACGGACAACAGACATCAGGGGATCACAAAAGCTCAACCTGAGCACTTTGTGCTATGGTGAGCTAAAAACAGAAGCTAGGCTGAATCTCAATTCCCTCTTTTCACACATCTAATGGGTAATGAAAAGAGACTCATCACCTTCATTAAACTAAAGGAATTTTTCTAGGATTAGTGTCGAATTAGAGTGAAAACATGTGTAATTTAACTCAAGACAGGCACACTAATTCATTTGTTTAATTAAGTTTATTCAGAAATGGTTTGATATCTTAAAGAGGTTAAACATAATTATATATCCATAAATGTATACATGTTACAGCCCGGTAGAGATTGTGATGAAACAGTTGATAGGTTTAGACTATGTGGGTTGGTAGCTCAGTCGGTAGAGGTTTGGCATGGTTAGACAAAGGTCCTGGGTTTGAGACACAGTCGAGTCACAAATTATTCACAATGTTACATGTATTTTAGTAATATCAGAGAAATAAAAAATCCTGAGAATATAACCAGAATTCATTTGTCCATTAATATTAAGGAAAACAATTACAAGAATTTTGGTCTGAATTTTCAAAACTGATTTTTTCAAAAATATATTTAAATCATTTAGCATATTTTTAGTCATCAGGGGTGGTATAGGTGCCGTTGGAAATAGGCATGCTGTGTTCTAGGTTAATTTCGTCGAAACGTCTTAGGCCGAATGGAATAGCCGTGAAAAGGTATCGGGGCGTTTAGGAAACAGAACTTTGTGGTCTAACGAGCAGCAACTTACCAGTTTTAGTCGATATATGAAGGCTAATTTTCGTTAATCCTCTGTGATATGCAAGATTTAAGAATTGTATGTAAACAAGACAGACGATTTAGTCCAAAAAAATGATCAACTGATTTCAGCTTACCCACGAGTCAAACCGCAGTTACTTCCCTTGCAATTTTGAATGGCGGCGTGGTTGTGGTCGGTGTCCAATTTATTAAAATTACCATGTTTTCATGAAAGTATACTTTATTGTTCGTGTTTCAGCTTATGTATACACTTCTTTCGATGGTTAACACCGCAAGCCGTCCTTTTATATGGTATGTAGTGAAAAATGTTTATCAAACAGAAATTATCGTCGATTTTTAGCCGGGGGTTTGCCTTATGCCGGTTATGGCGGTTTTATTATCGATGCCATGCGCTTTGTTTGTTTCGTGATAATGCAAGAACCCTATCTGCATATGCAAATCTGACTTTTGTATAATTTAAATGTTTGGTAATGTCGTTGATATAATTTAACATTAACTCGTGAGGATAATGCGCAATGAGTTTGACAGAACTGAAGAGGCCTTTGTCCGCATTTGCATAAACATTATTGCCTTGTTAGAACTCATCATTTAGACCCATTACCTTAAAAATGAATATTCAAGCAGCAAAATAATGAATGTTAATATTTTCTAGCTGATATTTTTAATTGCTTTTAAGGGTGTTTTTTTTTACAATTTTATTTATTTTTGACTATTTTATCACTGAAACTCATTTGGAATAAATATAGAACAGGGATTGAGGGAAAGGTTTGAATGCAATTTGGCATTTGCAAACATGAGAAGGCTGCTTGAGGAGTTCTGTGATCAGGGTCTGCATTGTTTGTCACACTTCTCTAGCAAATAAAACTGACCTTAGTATATGGACTTCACTCAGGGTTGTCATTATTAACAGATTTCCATCGTTTAAATCGTAGGGAAATAAGTAAACACAGCATGATGATGGTGAACAAACAGCCGAAAAAGAAAACAAAAATTAACAAACCTGTTTGACTTTGGTTTTAGACCGAAAGCCGGTGAGAATGGAACAAATTTGGATATGGAAACCATTTATCTATTATTTCGTTTGTGTACGGATGCATGACACCACAGGGGGCTATTGCGTGGGTCTAGATGGTCTTAAAAGTAAAATAAATTTATTGGGTCGATTTAGTGAACATTATATTATATACAAGGGTTCCAACTCCCTATTCGCAGATTTCAGGACCCATTCGAAATCACGCCCGATTTCAGACAGCCAAGATGCAATAACCACTAATGTTTTGTATGAACGTGAAGCTGGGAAATTGTACTTTCGATACATTCCGACCAAGCCGTAGCCAGTGCCGACGTGAAATTCCTACAAAATATGCTGATTTTTCTTACTCGAACGAGAAGTCCCAACAACGATTGTCGCTTGCTCGCCTTGTAAAACGGCCATAATCGTGATGCATCGGGCCAAAACGTTTGTGCAATCAATACATATGACAAAAAGCTATCGTTTACCTCTCAAGTTGATGCAGATCCGAAATGCAGACGAAATTTCGTGCCATTAGCAGATTTAAAGTTTTTTCAGGCCACTACGAATCACATGACCCGCTTCGTTTACAATAACAACATCCGGGTGTCTGTTATCTTGCTTACCCTATAAGCGTTAACAAGAACGCGGACATCATCGCTTGGTCAATCAGGTGGCTTGTTACTGACTAAGTAGAAAGTAGGTCACATTGTTGCGACTTCTCGTTTGAGTAAGAAAAATCGGCGTATTTTGTAGGAATTTCACGTCGGCACTGCCATGGCTACGGCTTAGTCAGAATGTACCAAAAGTTATATTATTTGAAAAGTACAGTACAATGTCCCAGCTTCACGTTCGTACCAAACACAAGTGGTTATTCCATCTTGACTGCAGGGCTGGAAAATTATTTTGCAACCTACTCGTCCTCCAGGACGAGTGACTTGGAATTCTCACTCGTCCTGCATGACAATCCACTCATCCTATGAAATCTATAAAATATTGGTACAAATGATAAAACACTTACAGAGGTGTGTACTCATTATTTGCTTTATCAGTGGATCCATCTGCTAAGATACTAAGATACTAAGATCGTGTATTTTCAAAACTACAAACAGTTTCTGACTTAATGCTACCAGCAATAGATGAAACAAAATCGCTACACCCATGATTGTTTCTGTAGTTTGTACCTATTTCTATTCCATTTTTTTCTTGCAGGTCACAAAGTTTCGAAAATTTTGTCATAGGTTCACCCTCAACAGCTATATAATATGCCGTATTGAATAGTTTTTCATATTTCTCGCTGTTTCTCTCGTGCACTTTTTGCAATGCCTGGGTCATTTGGGAGCTATTGGGATTGAGCAGAACACTTTCATGTGCAACACAGTTACAGTGTTTCAAACTTTTGTCATGGAATTTTAGTGTTTCCTTGCGATATTTCTCTCTAATACCACGTACAAGAGCTGATGATTTGTCACTTTTGTCTGGAAATTTTCTACAAACTTTACACAAGAGGGCATTTACGCTCTCGTCGTAAACAGCCCATGGAAATTCTCGAAGCCAAGACTCTTTCAATAGACGTTTGCGTTTTGTTTTATCATACTCTTTTTGAGACGCCTTTCTCTTCAAAAGTGTCTTATCTTCGGCATCTCCTCCACCCTGTGCTTTATTGACTTTCTTTCCAAAGAAACTGCGAATATCTGACATGATGCCGACTTCCGCGCAGACGAGTTAGAAATATAAAGCGGGAGAATACTCCGGTGTTTACACAGAGTGAGTTCGTTTGGCTCAGTGGGTAGCTCGATTTCTACTCAGATTGGTCATGTAACTTGCAAGGGCTAACATGCCTTACGAGATTAACAACAGAACGCCGGGAATTTCAACTGTGGAGTACCTAGTATTAACTATAGGTCAACCCTCGGCAGTTGGTGGGTAGATGAATTCAAACTTAATGGTAGATTACTTACATTACATCACAGGGGATCATTTCGTGGGTCTACATGGTCTAAAAAGTAAAAAAAAAATATGATTGGGTCGATTTAGTGTTATATTGTATATAATATACCACTAAATCGACCCAATCTTCTTTTTTTAGCTCACCAGAGCACAAAGTGCTCAGGGTGAGCTTTTGTGATCGCCTGATGTCCGTCGTCTGTCGGCGTTTGTCGTGCGTCGTGCGTCGTGTGTCGTGCGTCGTCAACAATTTGAACTTTAAAAGTCTTCTCCTCTGAATCTACAGGGTTCTCAACTTTCATCTTTGGCACATAGCATCACCTATAGGTCCTCTACAAAAGTTATATAAATTATGTCCCTGGAGTCAAAATTGGCCCCGCCACGGTCCTAGGGGTGGCCAGTTTTTTCTAGCTGACTGTTGTTTTCTGTACAAGTAGCAGAATGCTGGGCTCACTTAGGTTAGGCATTGGGAAAACTTCAAAAATCTTCTTGTCAAAAACTACATGTCACAGAGCTTAGATATTTGGTGTATAGATTTACTTAGTATACCTTATTGACATTGGTAAATATCATAGTTCTGAGGTTAAAATTGGCCCTGCCCTGTTGGTTATACTTTAAAATATTATTTTACACTATAAAGGTTCCTCTGAACTAGAGGGATTGAGGTCACTCCATCTGTGTTGCATAATCACTGAATAGGTCAAGTTCCTGGTCAAAATTCTATCATGTTGTCTGCTTCAGAATTAGTCTCTGTTTGTTCACACTGTTTCAACCCATTCCCTCATAGGATATTTCAGAATCTGCCTCTTGAAAAATTTCAGAAATGTGTAGATTTGAAACCATTGTGATAAATAGAGCATTTACTCCTATGGAGAAAATGCTCTATTTATCACAATGGTTTCATAAAGTGACTATTATACCTCTTTGAATAAATCTACTGATAAGGAGCATTAATTAGAGAAAAGGAAAATTTCAGAATTGTGTAGATTTGAAACCATGGTGATAAATAGAGCATTTAAGCCTATGGAGCAAATGTTCTATTTATCACAAAGGCTTTTTTCAGATCCTACCTCTTTGAATAAATCTACTGATAAGGAGCATTAATTATAGAAAAGGAAAATTTCAGAATTGTGTAGATTTGACACCATTGTGAAAAATAGAACATTTACTCCTATGGAGCTTTTGCTCTATTTATCACAATGGTTAGCAAATGCTCTATTTATCACAAAGGCTTTTTTCAGATCCTACCTCTTTGAATAAATCTACTGATAAGGAAAATTTCAGAATTGTATAGATTTCAAACCATTGTGATAAATAGAGCATTTGCTCTACAGGAGTAAATTAACTCATATACAAACCACATATAAAGTTACATACCGGTCTGTGTCAGATCAGAATCCAAACTGTGCTAATTTTGGTCAAGTCATGCTAAGCAGTGATAGGGTTGTCATCTGTTAGAAATGTTGTCTGCTTATTCAAAGAGGTAAATCTGGGTCTACTCTATTTTGCAAATGCGTGAAAACATGTTTATATGAGGAAAAGGGTTAATTAGAGAAAAGGAAAATTTCAGAATTGTTCAGATTTGAAACCATTGTGATAAATAGTGCATTTACTCCTATGGAGCAAATGCTCTATTTATCACAAAGGCAAATGCTCTATTTATCACAATGGTTTCATAAAGTGACTATTATACCTCTTTGAATAAATCTACTGATAAGGAGCATTAATTAGAGAAAAGGAAAATTTCAGAATTGTGTAGATTTGAAACCATTGTGATAAATAGAGCATTTACTCCTATGGAGCAAATGCTCTATTAATCACAAAGGCTTTTTTCAGATCCTACCGCTTTGAATAAATCTACTGATAAGGAGCATTAATTATAGAAAAGGAAAATTTCAGAATTGTGTAGATTTGAAACCTTTATGATAAATAGAACATTTACTCCTATGGAGCTTTTGCTCTATTTATCACAATGGTTAGCAAATGCTCTATTTATCACAAAGGCCTTTTTCAGATCCTACCTCTTTGAATAAATCTACTGATAAGGAGCATTAATTAGAGAAGATGAAAATTTCAGAATTGTGTAGATTTAAAACCATTGTGATAAATAGAGCATTTGCTCCATAGGAGTAAATTAACTCATGTACAAACTACATATAAAGTTACATACCGGTCTGTGTCAGATCTGAGTTTAAACT
The DNA here is from genome assembly GCA_963576725.1 of Azorinus chamasolen. NCBI lineage: Eukaryota > Metazoa > Mollusca > Bivalvia > Cardiida > Solecurtidae > Azorinus > Azorinus chamasolen. Next base: position 10,097,913 of record OY755237.1, read on the forward strand.
GTGTGCTAATTTTGGTTAAGTCCTGCTAAGCTGTGATAGGGTTGTCATCTGTTAGAAATGTTGTCTGCTTATTCAAAGAGGTAAATCTGGGTCTAATGCGTGAAAACATGTTTATATGAGGAAAAGGGTTAATTAGAGAAAAGGAAAATTTCAGAATTGTGTAGATTTGAAACCATTGTGATAAATAGTGCATTTACTCTTATGGAGCAAATGCTCTATTTATCACTAAGGCAAATGCTGTATTTATCACAATGGTTATTATCACCAGTTATTGTTAACAAGTTTTACTTTTCCATTTCCATAACAATTCCGTTTGTATAAATTGTTGAAATCGCGATTTTTATACAATTTCTGCTTTGAAACAATCATCAGTACTCTAATTCTGAAGAGGTTCGAAACGTTCAGGTGTGAACTGGTTTTGTTACGAAACGTGCTCTACAAGAGTTGTCGTTCGTTTCTAAATACGCAATATATCAAGGAGTTGTTAGGTTATGCGTAGTAATATGTAATGGAAAATGAAACTTTTCCACATATTTTTTGTGCGATATATTATGCTTTCCAAGTTAACGGTCGGTAAACGTTCGGTATTGGACTTAGAAAATATTTATAATAAAGCAAATCATCCCAGAAAGCTTGCCATTATAATTAAACAGAGAAAGGGTCAAATAACACCCCACAAAACAGGTGTCCAGTTTTGTTTAGAAACATACATGTAGTTGAAACTTTAAAAATCTTTCCCTCTGGTGAGCGATTTCAGGGCCATCATGGCCCTCTTGTTTTACTCTTTAGACCATGTAGATCCACGAAATTGCCCACCGTGCATCACATTAGGGTTTACTCAATTCAAGTTACCCGAACTCGCTCAGGGTTAGGTCAAAATACAGTACATTGCCATTCAATGATTCGCAACTGATTGCACGCGGTCGTTAACACGAACTTGCAATTCTTTAAATTATCAAAAGAGACATGTGTAGTGTGAACTCTATTTCCGTTATAAAATTGTAAATTGACTACTTTTGGCGAATAGTGTTTTACTGAAACCAAATCGACATTAAGCAGTTAATGCATACCGATAGCCAGGCCACGTTTTAGACCTTACCAGTATTCATTATAAACATCCGGTCTGGAAGTGGGAAAATTGAACTGGTGTTTTAGAAAGTTCTCGACAAACATACAAATCAAAGCAAGGTAGGACGAACTTATAGAATACATGTACACTCGTAAATCTGTGCTACCGATAATAATTCCTAAAGTACTACGAGAAATCTAGTTCGTATTGACATTTTGACTTGGGATTTTCCACTCGTCCTGCAGGACGAGATTATGCAAATTTGTACTCGTCCTTACCGGGTGTCTACTTGTCATGACGAGCGGACGAGTGGAATTTTCCAGCCCTGGACTGTCCAAAACCGGGCGTTATTTAGAATCGGTCTCGAAATCTGCGAATCGGTAGTAGGACCCCTTGTATAAAATATAACACTACATAGACCCAATCATTTTTTTTACTTTTTAGATCATCTAGACTCACAAAATGGCCCCCTGTGCATGACACTCGTTTGGAAAGTTTTTCTTGTTTTAAAATAAAAGTTGCTGTTTTCACTTTGCAGCGGACTCCAAATAGGAGGTGTTTTCATTGCTTCATTGTGTTGTTTAACCGAATCTATATCAATGACTGATTAGGTCGTATATTTGCTATACCACTACCAGTACAATTAAAACAAAGTCTACAATACATATCATATTCAGTTCTGTGTTGCCAAGCCAAATTAGATTAACGCCTACTTCATGACTCGTGTGTTGGATCATTTGCTGTTCAACTGTCATGATGATGCAATCTTGACTACTTCCCCAAACTTTTTAGCAGACCCTGTCTTCTGTCAACCATTATGAAGAGAATGAATTATTTTAATGAGATCAGGCAAGCAGTCATATCATTTTAGAAATTTATCAGGTGGTCATTCACAGAAATTTCACAAAATACATGTGTAATTATAATCGAGAGCCCTTTAATTACTTGCAGCTATACTCACAAGACTTTGAGAGAAAATGGAACTGCATATAGTCAGTTCCAGACAGTGACTTTGGGTCTCAGGAAAGCAGTATTTTTTACCCTCAATACATCTAAAACTCATTTTCAGCTGGGTGCTACTAGGGCATTTCCCTGGACCCACAGGGGGCTTGGTCAACCCCCTTAATAACCGGCCCAATCTGTTGCTTTTCCAAAAATTCTGATGTTTGCACATTGATAATGACAACCCTGTTTACCGTGAAACAATGGTGGACCATGTCGATGTGAAAATTTAATGTAAAAAAAAAATGAATCGAGTATAATATTGTTTTTCCACCTACGGCTATAGGAAAACTGTTTTTAGCGACACTTTTTCAAAAAGTGGAGCTATTGTCATGACCCTCTTGTCGGCGTCGGCGTTGGTTAACCTTTTTGTTAAGGTCCTTTTCTCAGAAACCATCAAAGATATTTGGTTCATATTTGGTATGTATGTTTACTATCACTAGGGGAACCCATTTCACAAGGGTAGGTAACTCTAAAATTAATTTTGCCATAGTTATGCCCCTTTTTCGACTTAGAATTTTCAATGTTGGTTAAGTTTTATGTTCAGGTCCATGTCTCAGAAACTGTCAAAGATATTTGGTTCATCTTTGGTATACATATTAACTATCACAAGGGGAACCCATTTCACAAGGGTAGGTAACCCTAATTTTAATTTTGCCATAGTTATGCCCCTTTTTCGACTTACAATTTTCATTGTTGGTTAAGTTTTATGTTCAGGTCCATATCTCAGAAACTGTCCAAGATATTTGGTTCATCTTTGGTATACATATTAACTATTACAAGGGTAGGTAACCCTAAAATCAATTTTGCTGTTGTTATCTCCCCTTTCTGACTTAGACTTCCACTACACTATCCAGCACTAAATAAAGTGGAGCGCGCTGTCTGCGGACAGCTCTTGTTTAATGCCTATTAATTCTCTTTTTTTGGCTTGTCTTTCAGTCTGAATTCTTCAATAATTACGACTATAGAACTTTGTGGATGAACCAAACTGTGATCTTACAGTCGAGCTCGGTGAATTTAAGACCAACGACTGCCAGGGATATCATCAAAGTATATGAAACAACTGTTTTATTTCATATCTTAAATCTGCTTACTCATATTTCAAAGTGGAGCTTAGAGCATTTATAACCAAAGGACGATGTCACAGTTTCCGGATCTAGATGTGTTGAAGGAGATCCCAGGGTATCAGGCAATCCTGAAGGCAGTGCTGAAAAGTCAAATTCAGTTGCTGGTAAGGTCCAAGTATTATGATATAATATATAATAATTATTAATACATTGTAATATATTAACATAATATATGATGTGAGTGTCTTTCATTTTGTTAATTTGTAAGAGGTGATAATTATGCAGTACAATTAATGCAGTGTTAAATAATGAACAATATTTATATCAAGTCTGCTAGAGAGGTAGGGCATATTGTCAACCCAAGGAATGTGACAACACCCAATGCAAATCCAACAATGATTTACATTTGTATGACTGACAATATCCCCTTGCATCCCCCCTATCGTTTATTTATTTTGACAGTAATATATAATGATTTTAAGAAAGTTTCTGAACAGACAATTATTTTGTTGTCAGTTTGGCATGAAACATGAGTAGTTGGTGTCCTAAACTCCTCCTTCAATTTGAAAGTTATTGAAACCTTGGTACATGTAGTTGGTGTCTTAAAGTCTTATCCTTTTGTTTGAAAGTTATTGAATTGATGCTTGCCAAACATAAACACAAATATTAGATGTGCAAGATGCAATTTTCATCTGTTTACTGCCAGGCATTGCAAAATGATTTCCCCTTGAACTTTGAGCATTTTTTGTCATTTTGGCCTTAATCCATGAATATTTATGTAATTTAATGATATTAGTTTGATTAATAGTTACTATAGCGTATAGGAATTTTTGGCTGTTGCAAAAACTGTAGACCCTGATCAGACTGCTCCTACAGACTGGGTCTACTCTGTTTACAAAGGCATAGAAAGGCATATTTATGGAGTAAAGGGTTAAATTGGGTAGCTAGTGTCGCATTATCAGCTCCTGGATTTGCAAACAAGGCTGCTGTGTGGGGTGTATTCATCACCTTTAGTAATAGTTCTAGTTATTTCTGTGGCAGTTGTCGCTATCCATTCTGTTTGAGGAATTTATTATATCTAGTAATTCACCATTAGGATTGTATCTAAATGTGCTTTTCCGGCTCAGTTTACTCTTTCCCTCACGAACATTTAGTAAGAGATATTGACATCGAATATTTATTAGCTGAAATGTTATAATGGCCTCATGGCCAATTTTACCATGTAAGAAACTAGAAACATATCTATATTATTTCATAGACAAACAGAGCAGACCTTGATCAGAGAGCTTCTATGTGAGCTTTCAGATCTGAGTCTACTCTGTTTGCAAATGTTTGAAAAGGCATTTTTATGAGGGAAAGGGTTAATTAGGCAGTGTATCTAAGGTTTTGTTTTTTTCAGTCTCATTCATGTGAATGTGTTTTTCAGTCTCAATCGATTAAGTGCTTGATTGGACAAATCAGCCTCAAAGAAACTTGACACTATGATAATCTTTGGTAAACAAATGCAAAATGTGAAAAGTTTTATCTACAACATCTTGCTTAGCAAACATTATTAACCTGTTTTAGGTGGAGCAGCTTTCAACTCAGACTGGAGAGGAATCAGTGATTTTGACTGCTAGTGTCACTGATGGGACACTGTGCCATCTTGGGTCAGATTCAGGCAAAGTCTTTCTTGATGACCATGAAGATTTCAAATCACAGTTTTTGGGGTTTTGTTTAAAAAGTAAGTACATGTACATAGAGTTTTACAAAATATATTTAATACTTTAGAATTATACTTTCTTAACATACTATAAGTGCATGTAAGTAAAATACAATGCTAGCTGTTTTAGTTTTCAAAATGGATCAATTGCTCCTTTTTATGCTACAGCGATCTAGTTATTTGGGGGATGAGTGTTATACATACCATATTCTCCCCAATAAATGCTTCCATTATAATAAACGCCCCCTTACTTCTTTGGCGGAAACAATAAAACAAGTAGTTCTAACCCCTATATAATAATCTGACAGTAAATAAAATTAAAATAGATGTATAGGTTTTTCAAAAAGAGTTGGTAGCTTAATGCAGACCCAAAGCAATGCAGAAAGCTCCCCATGTATTGCTTTCATTCTTCATTAAGCAATCACTAGTGTACATAATGCAAGACTCTCTTTTGAAAAATAAAATTCCCTTGGGAGAGAATACAGTATGTCAGAGCTCCAGAGAAGATGCATAAATTTAAACATTTTTAATCATAGCTCCTTCATTTCTCCACCAAACCCTTTACTGTGACCGCTCTTTAGAATCGATTCACAGTATAAGGTAATGTGAAGAAATGACGATTTTAGTATTTGGGTATGCATCATTATCTGTAGCTGTGGTATGTGCGTCTGTGAGTGAGTCATAAATAGCTAGGAGAAACCTTGTCCTGTGGACACATTTTAGTGATTTCATGGGAAGTCTGTATCATTTAACAGGACACCACAAGAGAAAAGCTGCAGAAGAAGCACCCCAAAGGTCAGGTTTTGACCCGGGATCATCCATGGCGAAGCGACAGAGAACCCCAGACCCTTACTCTCCAAACGCATCAACTTATTCTCCAAGTACATCTACTCCAGTCCATCCTGTGATCTTACAAAAGGTAGGACCTGCCCGCAGTGTAGCAGGACAGCGACGCCCACCGTCTCATACAGAAACTCATCCCATTCATACATCACCCAGCTTCAATCAACCCCAGTTTCCATTCTCAGACACTTCCATTAGTAACACAAGTATCAAACAAGAAAGTGAAGTTAGTGCTCAACAGACAGATAACCCAGGTGATGAAGGATCTAGTGTGGACCAGACTGAAACTGGTGATGCTGGTGATAAGCCTATTATTAAAACTGAACCAAGTGAAGATGAACTTGAAATAACTGGGGTAGAGCTTAGTAATATGTCAGAGGGCAGTCAATCTGGCTTTGACCAAAGTCAATGGCTAGCAGGCCAAGGGATAGGCTATGGTGCTGGCACCTCTGGAGCAGAGGGAATGTCATTTGAAGGAGACGATCAAGCTTATTCAAACAGTAAGTCAATGTTTTCCTTCTCTTTTCTCAGACATCAGTTCAGAACAGACACTTTAGGTCCACATAGCAGTTTCTACTGGTTTTTACTGGGAAATGTTTTATACTTACATCTTTGATTGGAAGCTTTAACAGCTTTTATCAAGGAAATAATGCGCTTTAAAGTACCATATCAAGAGGATTTCTGCTTGGCATTTTATTATTCACAGAAAGGGGTTGTGGGAGTGATTCATCTTTTAATAGGTGCAGCTATTTAAGTTTTTCAGATACAGTTTAATTTATACTATGTTAACCCTTTCTTTCACATAAACCCTTTTCATTCATTTACAGAGTAGACCCAGATCAGATGGCTCCTATAAGATCCATCTGATCTGACTGGGTCTGCTCTGTTTGCTAATGGAATTTGAAAGGTCCGTTTCTTTTCTTTCTAAAATGGCTTCAACATTCTACCTTCCATATTTCTTTATCACTATTTTGTCCATGAATGTTCAGTAGGTAATGAAATTTGGAATAAACATAGAACAGGGAAAGGGTTAAGCACATGTACTGCATTCATCACTAATTCATTGTGTTAGGTTTCGTATTGTCACCCGTACAGTCGTTGATGTTGTGCCTAGGCCTTGTTTGTGGTATTATAGCAATTCCAACATATGTTTAACCTTTTACTCCATGAATATTCATATAAGAAATAAACAGTATCATGAATATTGATTAGATTCATTTTTAAAATGGCATATGAACACAGGAAATATTTTGCCTTAGCAGAAACTAGTCTTATCTATATTATGTCATAAAGCAAACAGAGCAGGCCCTGAACAGACGGCTCTTACAGGAGCCGTCTGACCTTGATCTATTCTGTTTGCCAAGGTGTATTTGTGGAGTAAAGGGTTAAACATCCCCTGAACCCTTTCCCCCATACATACACCACATAACCAGAAGTTGACCCCTTTGCAAACAGAGTAGAACCAGATCAGGCATCTGTAGGTGTATTATCAGGGTCTGCTCTTGTTGCTTAGTTGCTCCATAAATACGCATTTCCACGCCTCAGTAATAGCCACTTCTTGAAACCATTGTGATAAATAGAGCATTGCTCCTATAGGAGCAAATGTTATATTTATCACAATGGTTTCAAACTACAAAATTCTAAAATTTTACTTTTCTCTAGTACATGTAAATGCTCCTTTTGGGTAGATTCATTCAAAGTGGTTGGGTCTAAAATTAGCCTATAGAGGGAGGAAAGGGTTAATAGAATGTAATCTGATTCTGCAGTTTCTGCTATGGCAAAAATCCCTGTGTTCATTTGCCATTATAAAAAAAATCTGATATAAATATATGAAGTTATTTCTGACATGAGTATTCAGGTTACTATATTTTGATATATGGGGTTACATGCTTGGTTATGTCCCTTTGATTTAATAAAGTCTGTCAATAAATACCAAATTGCAACACTGGTCCTAGTGAAACATGTCTTGTCACAAAATACATTTCAAAATTTACCAGGTAACTAGATTCTTACCAAAGTTTAGTGTTAAGTGGAATGCAGAGCAGCCATTTCATCAAAGCAATAGTTAAAAAATGGGTGCATAGTCAAATACTAAAATCATCATTTAACCACCAAGCTAATGATATCCTGAAATCATGATGATGAAATATTTGAAAACTGTCACATTTGTTTTAAATGTCTGCTTATGATCCAAACTGTTTGCAAAGACTATCAAAAATGAGTCGCTAGAAAGCCGACGGTTAACCCATTCCCTCATAGGCTATTTTTAGACCCAATTGTATAGTTTTGAAACCATTGTGATAAATAGAGCATTTGCTCCTATGGAGCAAAATTAATGTTCTGTTTATCACAACACTTTCAAAAAGTGAAATCAGCATGTTTGATTTTGATCATGAAAATATTGAAAATGAAACCTTGCATAAATAACCACTGATATGGTACTTTTGCTTTTAAATATGCTTTTGGTGTAATACACAGTAACATGGGGAACTTATTTTTTGTCAAAGAACCAAATCTGCATGTATATGTATTACACTTTGTTAACCCTTTACCTCATGAAATTCATGGAAGATATTGGCATTTGCTGAATTGTATAATGACATTGTAAATGCATGAACTTTGGCCATGGCAGAAAATGTAGATTCAAATCTGTATTATGTCATAAGCAGAGCAGACCCTGATCAAACAACTTCTTATAGGAGCTGTCTGATTTGGGTTTACTCTGTTTGAAATGGCATCTAAGGTAAAGGGTTAAACTGAGATCATTCTGTCCTGAAGTGGATACAAAATCAGTGTTAAAGGCAAACAGTTGCACTGATACATTAAAACTCTTAGCCGTTTGAATGCTGTGTATTTAAAGTTGCATGTCCCCATCAGTGATTAATTACAATCCATTTAGTATATAGCTGAAGAAGACTGTTAGTAACAAACAGTACAAATCCTGATCAGAGAGCTCCTCTGATATGGGTCAACACTGTAAATGCCAGTTCACCCACTTCTTGCATTCAGTAGGTTAATCTGTAGTAAAAACATGTATCACGGTGTGCACTGAAAAACCATTATTTTTACCACTGGTTTGATTCTTTCATTTGCTTGTCTAAATCTTGGTTAACCCTTTACTTCACAGCAACATCTTTTCATGCCTTTGCACACACGGTCTACCCAGATCAGGCTGCTCTTATAGAAGCTGTCTGATCAGGGGTTGCTCCATTTCCTTATGGAATTATATAGAGATTGATCTTTGCTAAAACTTTCTTTCTAAATTTTACATTATAAAAATTTAGTTAATAAATACTCATGAAGCGATCAATTTAGGAATAAATGTTCATTAGGGAAAGGTTTGAAGGTGAGGCAGCTTAAATCTTTACATAAATACTTGAACTGCTCTGATCTAATATTTCGACCACTAAGGGTCTTTTTCAAAGATTATCATTTGATTTTATGGCTGAATGCATGTAACAAAAATGTGATGTGTATTTTGACATGATAATCTTTGAAAAAGGCCCTTAGTGGTCGAAATATTAGATCAGAGCAGTTCAAGTATTTATGTATTATATTAATTCCCTATTTTGGAATATTTTCTTCATTGTTAAATCTTTACCAAAGGTTACTCTGCTTCTGGCTTGAATCCAAACTGTTTCTAAATGATCAGTCCTTTCATGATTAGCCTTTTGAAGGCATGAAAAGTGTGTACTGGTATTTGCAAACTGTGTAAACCTAAATCAGAGGGCTAGAAAATTGTCCTGATCAGGATTTACACTGTTGCTCATTCAAAATACTCTTGCAAATTGAAGCCTTCTGTATTGAGTGGACACGATAGTTTACTCCATAAATAAACTTTTCGACGCTTTTGCAAACAGAGTAGATCCCGATAAGACAATTCCTATTGAAGACGATCTTTAGTGTTTGCACTGCCTCATGAAATTATATGGTCTGATTCTACAGTTTCTGCTATGGCAAAAAATTGATATTTTTATGCCGTTTTAAAATTAATCTTAATTAATGCTCATAATGCCATCACTTCCAACGTGAATATTCATGATGTAAAGGGCTTAATGCTAATGGGCAATACCACTGAACAATCAGCATTCAAACGGTTAAGAAATGAAATCTACGAAAGCAGATTACAATTCCAGCAGTACATGCCTTTAGGTAACCCATGCAAGTCTAGCTAGAAGTCGCACGCAGGTAAGTTTAGTGTGTATACAAGTATTATTGAGCCACAAAAGTTTTTGAAGGTGTTTGTTTCTGATTGAGCAGCAGTTATGTTTTGCAATTCATCCGCTCCTATTCCTAAATCTACTCAGTAATCAGAGCTGTAGATAATAGTAATTGGGGGAATAGATAAGATGGGTAAATTAAAACATGAATAGATCCTTTATTTCCCCACCAAACCCTATGTTGTGACCACTCTGTAGAATTGTCTCTCTGAGACAATTCTAAAGAGTGGTCACCACATAGTGTTTGTTGGACAAAATTGCTATTTGAATATACATCTGTATAGCTCTAGTTATATTTAGAAAATCCATGTAAAATAATTTCTCTGTTTCATTGCTAAACTCTGTCTTGTTGGTACTCGTTTATTTAACCCATTTCTGAGGTGATTCTAATAAGTAACAATGTAGGTTTTGGCAGACAAAGAAGAGATTTGGATAAATTGGTGCTTCAACAAGTTTATTCTTTCACCTCCAAAGTTTGCAGTGTAGTTTATTTTACACAAAACATATTCCACTTGGCGATTTTGTCAGTGGTATTCCAGCCAATCTTTTTCTATTGGATCAGAGCTTCAGAAATAAATCCTTTGAATGCTGAAGTTCCCATCATTGTTTAATGATAAAGTGCATTCAGTATGAACAGGTACAACTTGTAACAGAATTGTGAATGGCAAACTGTGCAGACCTTGATTAGAGGGTTCCTCCAGGAACCCTCTGATCTGGGTCTACACTGTTTGAAAGTGTCAGCCTACTTGTTTCCGTCGGGGGTTAAAGAGGTGAAACTAGAAATCTGTATTTTTCCACCAAATGGTTAGCCACTAACCTGGTGAGTTCAACCCTTTCCTTTTATATTAAGAATAATGACATCTTGAACATGTATTAGCTCAATGTGTATGATGTTTTGGCTCGGGTAGAAACTGTTGAATCAAATCTATATTATAATCTATACCATAAGCAAACAGAGCAGACCCTGATCAGATGGCTACTTCAGGAATCGTTAGATCTGGGTCATGTAGTTTGTAAAGGCCTGAAAGGCATTTATTTGAAGAAAAGGATTTAAAAGTACCAACAAGAATATACAACATGTTAGAGATTTGAATAGAACATCAACAGTAACCTCTTATCTACAGCCTTGTCAAAATTCTATCAAATTTAACCCATTTCTACATGAATATGCATATATAAAATAATGACATCATGAATATTAATTAGGTTATTTTTTTTATAATGGTTTATTAACACAGGAAATTTTGGCTATGGCAGAAACTAGGATCAGATCTATATAATTATTAAGCAAACAGCAGACTGATAAGATGGCCCTACGGGGGCCTTCTGATCTGGGTCAACTCCATTAAACTTTAAAGTGTTAAAGGCATTTTATAGAGAAATGGGTTTAGTGTATCATAAAACTCCAGCATGTATTTCAAAGTCCCAGGTCATTCTTAGATTTTGCCATATACAGTAATTTGACCATGACTTTTAAATTATATAACTTTAAAGAAATTGGCTGGTATGGTTTTTGACTGGAAATGAACTACATGTGTGTCTGGTTGTGGAATTGTGACTATAAGCATTCTTTTTGCCTAATATTTTAAAACTGCAATTCATGAATAGTAACACTAACCCATTGAATGTGAGAAACAAGTGTACTGGCAATTGCAAACAGTGTAGACCCAGACCAGTAGACTACTAGAGGAGCTCTCTTATCAGGATTTGCACTGCTTTCGTCATTCAAATTCCTCTAGCAAATATAATCCTTTCATACTGAATGGACTCTAGTTAACCCTTTACTTCATATCCCTGCACCTTGAGCTCTGTTTAACCCTTTCCTTTATATAAACACCTATTCATGCATCTGCAAAATTTGATAGAGAAGACCCAGATCAGACATCTCCTTTAGGAGCCCTTAGATCAGGGTCTGCTCTGTTATAAAGACTGTTTGCGAATGGAATTTGATAGATCTGTTTCTTTGGTTTCTAAAATAGTTTGCTACAATGTTCCACCTTCGATATTTCATTATAACTATTTCATCCATGAATATTCAGTAGGTATTGAAATTTGGAATAAATATAGAACAGGGAAAGGGTTAAAATAATAGATTATTAATTGACCACCAATCAGTGGCATCAAACCAACACTCAATTGTACTAATTGGTCCCATTCCCAATAATATTCAAAGGACTAACTGCTAATCAGATGCAACAAGCACCTTCAAGTTTGATATTGAACTGTTAGAAATGTAGACTGATAGACCAACCAGTAGAAACTGCTTTACAGTGCATTGTTATGATTGTGTTTCAAATATGTGTTTGTTGTAGAAAGGCGTTTCATTGGAGTAGAGGGTTAAATGGATTTTCTCCATTATTTTTTTTTTAAAAAGAATTAGCAGAGGGTCAGTTTTGATCCTGATGAGAAGACGAACTACTTGACGTCTCATATGGATTCAAACACTGGGTGTAGGTAACATGCAAGGAGTAAGGATAGGTTTGCATTTTAGTCCTTGATATACCATATTGTCTCTAATAAATGCCACAAGGGGCCTTACTTTTTTAAAAGAGCTTTTTGTGCTTTGTACACAAGTGGTTGCTTGATTAAAGCAATACAGAAAGCTCCAAGAGGAGCTTTATGTATTGCTTTAAGTTTGCATTAAGCTACCACATGAATTCTTCTTTATCTAATGGTGATTATGTAGGGTTTTAGTTGTTTTAATTACAAATAATTAGATTACCCCCAAATGTAAGAGAATGTATATTAGAGTGATTAGAGTGAGGTCATTTTGTTAGGGAGAATATGGTATGATTTGGATTATTACAATGAAGCAGAAAATGATTTGAGCAGAGCAACAATATGCTCACCAGCTAATGTCCTCAACCCTTTACTTGATAGACACATACTTGCACATTTGCAAACAATGTAGACCCATATCAGACTGACCCTTTAGGATCCATCTGATCAGGGTCTGCTTTGCTTGCTTCTGGAATATAGATCAGATTTTACATTCTTCCATGACCTCAAAAGTTTTGCTTGTTGCCTTGTCATTATTTCAGCTAGTTGATATTCATAACATTCATTAACACTTTGCATCATAGAGATGTCTTTACAAACCGAGTAGATCCAGATCAGATGGTTCCTAAAAGATCTGTCTGATCAGGGTCTTGTATGTTTGCTTACAGTGCTTGTAGATCGATATTGATAAGGTTCTATAGTATCTTCTAAGGCCATTTATAAGTCATATGTTCATATGCTATTATAACAATTCCGCTAATAAATATTCATGGTTTCATTATTTATTGAATATTCATTAAGTAAAGGGTTAAGTATAAAGTAAAGGGATTGTAGTATTTAGTATAAAAGTGTTTCTCGATTGCCGTTCCTGAACACATGTTTATAAAATGAAGTTGTTAAGTACTCATTCTTCATTGCTTACAAGAGGTCTGTTCTGAACTGATTGTGTATCGTCCAATGATGGTTCTATGATCTGAAAGATTCATTCGTTTTACCAAATTTTTTCAAAATTGTAATGCTCAAAACTAAATGTAACTATGTAAAACTTCATCCAACACAAGTTGTCAAGTTTGTCAGCGTCTTTGGCATGTTTAATGCTTAAATAATTTTATTGTCCCACTTCGTTAAGGAGGAAAGGGGATGGGGGGTTTACTAAAACTTTGTCTGTCCATCCAGAATTTGATGTCAGAAATGGTGGGATTGCAGTCAGATTTCAAACAATATAACAATAAGAGGGTAACAGATAAACATGCATACCCAAGATCTAAAACCGTCATTTCTCTACCAAACCCTATGTTGTGACTACTCTTTAGAATCATTTCTTCGAGACGATTCTAAAGAGTGGTGAAACCATAGGGTTTGCTGGAGAAATAAGAAGTTATTGTTGAAAATGTTTAATTTACGCATCTTATCTGGACCTCTGCAGTAACATACAGGTCAAAAGACAGTTCATACATGCTTTAGGATACAGACCACTGGTTCTCCTCTCTATGAGTTTTGGCCCATTTGAATGTAACAGTTGTTGAGGCATCTGTCATCTGCCCCATTGAGAAATGGAAGATTATAAGAACAAGTTTTGTCCAGTCAAGACCTGAACTACTGTATTGGTTTAAAAATCACTTGTAGTAAAATCATTCAGTGACTTAATATGACATTTCAATTTAAAAAAAACTAGTTTGAACTTGAAGATAGAGTTTGAATTACTTCAGCACTAGATAGGTGCAGGTTTTGTAAGTTCAAGGAATGAAATTGCCAAGAATCAAATTGAACTGTTTTTCTGTTGTTCTAAGTTAACCCTTTCCTTCATATAAACACCTTTTCACGCATTTGCAAACAGTAAACCCAGATCAAATGGCTCCTATAGGAGCTGACTTATCAAGGTCTGCTCTGTTTGCTTATGGTATAGTATAAATATTATTCTAGTTTCTGCCTGAGCAAAATTTAATATGTCATGTGTATATATTAATATGTGTATCTTATTAATATTAATGATGTCATTATTTCTTACAATAATAGTGAACAGCTAAAGGGTTAACCCTTTCACCGCCGCAGTCGCATAAATGTACCACGACAAATAGTGCAGTCCCAGATCAGACTTGAAAAGGCGGCGTCTGATCAGGGACTTCACTATCTGTCTCAATCTCTATTTCTATATCTGTGCTTTAGTCCTTTGAAATTGCATTTATTTATCTCAATTCATTATTTTACTGAATGATTTAACAAACTTGGATTGCAGACGACAATTAGAAATTTTGCGGCAAAAGGGTTAAAGATAAATACAGACTTCCGTCACTCACTCTGGCTGCTTTTTAATTTGTCTTCAATATAAATGTTTACTTTAGTAGTGAACACTTCATTCATTATGTTTTAACACTTTGAATATGGGACACGTTGACAGGCATCTGACAGCAGTGTAGACCAAAATGAGATGGTATCTTAAGGATCCTTCTGATTAGGGATTGCAATGTTTGTCATGTAATTAAATTCTTTCATATCGACAGAATGGACTCTACTGTCTAAATACTGATTAAGACCGTTCCACTTTAAAAAATTCAGGTCAGATGGTTAAAAGTTTGCTTTAATCCTTTACTCCATAGATACGCCTTTGCAAACAGATTAGACCCAGATAAACCACTCCTGTAGAAGCTGTCTGATCAGGGTCTGCTTTGTTTACTTGTGAAGTTATAATAGATCTCGCACTACAGTTTCGGACAATACCAAAAATTCCTGTGTGTATAACTATGCCATAATAAAAATTCGGCTAATAAATATTCTTGAAGTCATTGTTAGGACCAGCATTGAAAATGCAGGAGCCCTATAAGAATCACATTTTCTGTCTGTCTGTCCATCCGTCAACAGTTTTAATGTGACACGATAACTCAAACAGTTCTTCACATAATATTGGTTTCATATTAAGGGCATAATGCTTAGTATCATGAGAGGAAAATGCCTATAGTTTTTGGATTGAATCAGATCATTATGTCTAGAGTTATATGCCCTTGATTACAGGGCCCTCTCTGAGTCCGTATTCTAGTTTCTTACATGAATATGCAACAAGGAAAGGGTTAACTGAAGCGTTTTGATTTTCTGTCCATGTCTTTTAAATTGTATGCTTCAATGTCTACAGATACCAAACATTGTGAATGCATTGACCTTTAAATGACTTGACCCTTTCTTCCATAGGCCATTTTTAGACCCAACCTCTTTGAATGAATCTGCCGAAAAAGAGCATTTACTAGAGAAAAGGAAAATGTTAGAATTGTGTAGTATTGAAACCATTGTGATAAATAGAGCATTAAAAAAAATTTGCTCCTATGGAGGCGTATTTATGGAGGAAAAGGTTAATCACACAACATATTTGGCTCCCTGTTGTGTTTACCTTTGACTTTCAGTATGTGTTGGGCTGGGTTGTAGCATGCCAAAAGTCAAACTGATACAAAATGTATGTGGATGTTTGTAAATTAGTAGTATTTTCCCCCTCTGACTATGCTTTTCCTCACAACAGTCGTCTCTAATTACTCAGCATCTATCATTCCAAAAACGAATCCTTTCTCAAAGTCCATCATTATTTAATGGTCAAGTCCATTCCGTATCAAAGGATCCAATTTCTGTGAGGATTTTTACTGACAAAGGGTTCAGACCCTGATCAGAGAGGTACTTCAGAAGCCCTTTGGTGTGTACTGTTTGGAGTTGCCAGTAAACTAAAATCCCATGTTCAAATTATTTTGTGTCAATATTTATTGTTCATCTTTTTCTAGATGTTTAACCCTTTCGCTCACATTAACACTTTTTCCTGCCTTTGCAAACAGAGTAGACCCAGATCAGACAGCTCCTGTAGCACAGGAGTCTGTACCGCTTCATGGGGGTCTATATGTACTATATAATAACAAGGTTACAACTACATGTGTAGCAGAACCAACATCCGTGTACCACAAGTACAAATATGGATGTAACTCTTGCAATTTCAATGATAATTTCATAATTCTTTTGGCTATTGAAAGCCAATATATTTTACTATCAAATAAATATAATCGTCCACAGTTATCAATCCAACAATGATTTTCTCAAAATTTCACGTGTTTTCTGGGTCATTGACAAACGTTCATTCACCCTGGTCTCGCTATATCACAGCTATAACCTAACGATTTGCAGTTCAATGGAGAGAGCGTGGTCCGATAAAACAACCAAATTCTATCACCAGTCTCCATATGTTTTGTCCTCTAAATAAGTAAGCAACTAGCAACAGCGGCCTTTCTGTCTGTCAATATGTTTCTATTTCGGATGATGCCATTTTGCAACAAATATGAATAGCCATTTCATTGGATGAGCAAAGGAAAACTTGGGAAATCCGTGACATCACGTACAATGGCTCCTTCCTTGACGATTCGAAGCTAACTGACAAAACTCACTAGTTTTACATCATTCTTTTGATGTTAGGGACTAAAAAGATGGAGATCGGTGATAGAATCAAGTCGTTTTATTGAATCACGCCATCTTTTGAACTGCATAAAAAATTTTATTGTCAGGTTATCGCTGTGATAGGGTGAGACCGGGGTGAACGAACGTTTGTCAATGGCCCAGAAAACACGTAAAATTTCGAGAAAATCATTGTAAGAAATATGGATTTGTTTGTACTTGAGGTATATGGGTGTCCGTTCTGTCAGTTAGAACACTTGTTTATTGTATAGCATATAATATTGTATAGCATATATAGACTGTCATGAAGCGGTATAGATCCTGTGTCCTGTAGGAGCGATCTGATCAGGGTGTGCTCTGTTTGTTTATTACATGATATAGAATCTTATTCTACAGTTATTGTTTTGAAAGCAAAAAAATCCCTTACTATTATTTCTTAGTGCTTAATGTCGGAATATTGAACAGGTTATGGGTTAATTAGCAGAAAGACATTTATAAACCTTTGAACTTAGGATAGTGCTGTGTCTTATTTTCCGCCATCATATGTCTGTCACATTTTGTGTTATGCATCCCCAACAATAAAAGAACATCTAAAATACTTGTACAGTTTTCGTCAATCCTCACAGGAATGGTACGTGAGTGGTTCTCTACAAGAGTCTTTCAATGTTCCTACAGATTGTTCATGTATCAAAGACCCTTTCTATACTGTACACGCATATACATTTCGGTATAAAGTATTCCTCGAAATCCTATTGACGCTATTTTACATACCTCCTGTTCCCGCGGACGCATTTAAGCGAACTGTCCGCCATTACTGATTTATATCCCAGAGACACATATATGCTTTGCTAGGGGCTATGTAAGAATGGTACTGATTTACCTAAACTGGAAAAGGTTATCCAATCAAAAAGAACTTGCGTTATAAGTAGTACAAAGTTTCTATATTTGTCAAAATAAACAGAAATAGGAGGGGAAGTAGGAGTCTGACATACATAAACTTCACACACGGTTGGCTAATGACAGCCAGTTTTTTTGGTTGGTTTTTTTCACAGCAAGGTATTGAATTACCTGATTTTAGAAGATCGTATGAATGATGTGGCATCAGATCTTAGTGTTAGCTCGGAATCAACCCTCAGATAGTGATATTGACACAGACAGTCAGTCAGAACATGAGGAAAAGGCTCTGGTATGGAGTTCAAATTCTTAAGGTCAGGCAATTTACATTTGGCGTTGGGCCAAGATTTTAGTTCAGACCGACAAAACATAAGCAAGATTTCTTCCAAAATTCTTCCCTGATCACCTTGTTCAGCAATTTGTACTCTAAATTAATAATTATGCTGCTTGACCTGAAAATTCTGACCAAAAATGGTATGCGACAACACCTGCAGAAGTGTATGCATTTCTTGGATTTTTTTAATACTTTAATTTTCTTTAGCATGGAAAACCACTACATATTTAGTATTCCTGGAATTCTAGGTTTTATGACCAGAGAAAGGTTTGAAGTTCTTTCTTTTGAATGATACCCAAAATAACCCTGCTCGGGGGGAAACCTGGCCATGACCAGTTGCGCCATGTTTGACCTATATATGACACAGTCCTCTCGCTGCTTGGTCCACCAAAATATCTAACAAATTGATGAGGGTATGAGTGCCCATAAAGGTCGTTTGTCCTCCGAACATGATTTGTTGGAAAGAAAAGAAAAATGGCCTCAAATATTGACTGAGGGTCAATGTCACTGGCCTATCAAATTACCAAAAAGAGGTCGGTGTCGACAGTGTTAAAAAAAATGGACGGAGACGTGAAGTTGCCCTGCGCTGCAAACAATGTCAGAAGCACCTATGTGTTGAATGTTTTGAGAAGTACCACACTGAGCTTTGGATGAGTGAATAAACTATAAAAGTAAGTGCCATGGTGAATGCAACACTGTTTCTGGTATAATTGGTTATTTCGCTGATTACGGCGTTACAGTTTAACTTTAAACAAGTGAATGTGCAGCTCTACTTTGCCAATTCATACTTTGAGAAATGTGATAAGAGGATTTGAATGAGTTCAATAAAGATTGCACTTAATTAAAATAAAGTGCAGCATTATTTTTATGACGAGACAATAAATTACCTTTTAAATCTTTTAACCCTTTCCCTCATATAAACGTGTTTTCACGCATCTGCAAACAGAGTAGACCCAGATCAGATGGCTCCTAGAGGAGCCGTCTGATCAGGGTCTGCTCTGTTTGCTAATAAAATTTGATAGATATGTTTCTTTACTTTCTAAAATGTCCACCTTCCATATTTCTTTATAACTATTTTGTTAATGAATATTCAGTAGGTATTGTAATTTGTAATAAACATAAAACAGGGAAAGGGTTAACTGTATAAGATGCCATTCGGCCTTCTAAAAGCACCTGCATAATTGTTACACATCTCGTATGAGCAGAAATAGATGGAAATCAACACACCAACTAACTTTTTTCTACACAGCTAATCAGATTTTTTCCCAATATGCGATATTGATCTGAAGATATGCACAAAGAAAGGAGTTCTGGCTCTGATGATTTTTGACAGAATTATTGCCCTTTGTTTTGTTTTATTAAGATAAAGTACAAACTTGTGTGCCCAACTTTTGTAGGATTGTTTGGAAACTTTCACAGATGAACAACATTGATATGCAAGAATTGCATTAAGTAAGGAATTCCAGCATTTTTTGTGGAATAATGACATTGGGTTGGTACAAGTGACTTTGTGATTGTAGCAAAGAAGGGGTATGAATGTCCTTGTAATATGAATAGTTTCAATCCAGAGAAATTCGGGAGATTCCGCCTCTAGTAATGACTTTGGACGCCCAATCTCCCCTTTCCACTGGTTTATTAAGTTGAATAAGTCATTTTGGCATAATTTTGGTAACTTTAAATGAAACTAATGGACTATAGACCCTGTCAGATCAGACTGCTCCTTCAGGTGTGTTTTGATCTGGGTCTACACTATATGCCTAAGTTTAACTAAACATTTTAGGATAATTATGGTAATTCCATCTAGAATTGCCTGATGTCTAACTTTAGTAATTTTAAGTCTTTACTCCATAAATAGGCCTTTCTACACCTTTGGAAACAGAGTAGACCCAGATAGGAGCCGTCTGATCAGGGTCTGCTCTGTTTACTTATAAAATAATATATATATGATTCTACATTTTCTGCCATGGCCAAAAATTCCTATGTTCATGTGTCATTATAAAAATATATTAATATTCATGATGTCATTTCTTACCTGAATATTCATGGAGTAAGGGGTTGAGAAATTCATTTCCTTGTATCCATATCTTGAATGTCAACTCATGCTGTGGACACACACATGTTCTCGTCACCATTGGCAGAAATCTTAATGGCTATTTATATTTCTTTTGCTGCCAAATATTGAATTAAATTTGTCATCTGCAACAACTTTCATTTTATTTGAATTTCTTACCTTTTATTATGGAAAAAAATTTAATCAAGATTTGATCCTGATGAGGCACTGAGTTATTTGGCATCTCAGTGGATCCAAACAATCTCAGTAGGATCCAAACAAATTGAAACAATCACAGATTTATCATTAGCAGTGAAAGAGTTAAATTTGGTCACTAGTAAGGGGCATACTATCTTTCAAAATTCAGTGTCCAGTCAGATGGCATAATCTTTTACTCCATAGATACACCTTTTAACACCTTTGCAAACAGAGTAGCCCCAGATCAGCCGGCTCCTAAAGGAGTCATCTTATCGGAGTCTGCTCTGATTGCTTATGAATAATATAGATTTGTTTCTATAGTTTTCCATCCTGACCCAAATTTCATGTGCCCATAATTATTATACTATTATTAAAATATATCGGGTAAATTCATTATGTCATTTTTTCTGTCATAAATATTCACGGAGTAAAGCATTAATCTTTTCCCTGTTTTATATTCATGTAAGAAATAATAATATCATGAATATCTATTAGCTGATATTTTATGATGGAATATGTACATAAAATGATTTTTTCGGTTTGGTAGAAACAGTAGAGTCAGCTCTATTATAATTTCCTAGGAAACAGGACAGACCCTTATCTGATGGCTCCTACGGGAACCGTTCTGATATGGATCTACTCTGTTTGGAATGGTGGTAAATAGTTTCTATATATATGAAAAGGCATTTACCGGTATATGAAGTAAAGGGTTAAGATTGTTTTGCCATGCTCTAACTTCAAAACATTTTACCTAGTCTGTGTAAACATGTATTCAAAAATTATTTCTTGGAATGGTAACTTGGCAAATTTTGTGATTTCCAGTAGATTCTCAGTTCACATCTTATTTGTTGAATATTTCATGTCAGAAATAAGTATATCATGGATGTTTATTAGCTGAACTTTTATAATGGGATATGTTCATAGGACTTTTTGGTATTGGAAGAAACTGTAGAATCATATCTATATAAGTCCATTTAAGCAAACAGCAGACCCATATCAGACAGCAACTAAAGGAGCAGTCTGACCCAGCCTATAGGAACTATAATATCTGGGTCTGCTCTATTTGCAAAGGCGTGAAAATGCATTGTATGAAGGAAAGGATTAATGTATATGAGATGCAGCATATTGGTGGCTTTGAACATTGTTGATAAACACAACAGACTTTCAAATCTTATCGAGTTGTTGGATTGACCTCACATTGTTTGATAAGGCAACTGGCTTTTCCCTTTTACATTTGTTCTGCTGTATGTGTGTGAGGGTCATATAGCTCTGCACTTTTCCATCTGTTCATATTTCTCTAAAATTTTGTGAAAATACTCCTCCTACACCTGTCAAACTACCTTGATGTACTTAAGGGCATAATTAGGAAACAATTTCTGTTTGATGTGATGATTTTTAACAGAATTGTTTGTCTCTGTTTGTATATTCCTGTTGGAAGACGGAGCATAATTATTGTGGGGTCACATGCAGCTCATGCTGTTAGATGGGATCACCTGCGATGGAGAGCAACATCCAAACCATGTCTGCTCTCTAAGCCTAAGTAAAACAATTTTCATCCAATTTTTACCAAACTTGCTAGAAATAGTATTTGATAACAGGTGATATCATCCCTGGCAATTCAGAATTATGGCTCTTAAATTGTCCAAAGTAAACAAAGTTGGCAATGTCCATTCGCTAAGTGAAACAATTTTCATGAAGTTTTTACTAACAAATTGCTTTACCTGAAATTATTTGGTCACTATATCTTGACCAAGTTCAATAACCAGTCAAATTGTCCTAGACACTTCTGAATTATGGCCCTTGAATTGTCCAAAACTAGCCATATTGACCTTATCCTCTTTCTAAGTGGAAGTTTTCATTGAATCTTCGCCAAATATGCTGAACATGTTTGTGGTCATATCTTGGCCAAGTTTGATAACAAATTATATTATATTATATTCAACTTTCTGAATCTGTAATAGAAGTCAGTGATTAATCTAGAAAATTGAACCATGAGTCCCAGGACTCACACATCTGAAAACAATGAGTCCCACGGAAAAATATGAGTCCCAAACTGAATTGATGAGTCCTAAAGCATGAAATTAAAAGAAAACTGATGCTATATCGTAATTCTGCAAAGTTACATTTTAGTTTTGGAACATTCATTGCATTAGTAATAAGTATAACCTGATTTCCTGGCTAGTCTCATCAATGAGCTATTAACCTTTCCCTGTTCTGTTTATACCAAATAGCAATACCTAGTGAGTGTTTATGGCAAAAGTAGTTATAATGGAAGGTGGAATATTGTAAACATTTTAGAAACTAAAGAAACAGATCTATCAAACCCCATTAGCAAACAGCAGACCCTTATCTAACAACTTCTTAAGGGAAAACCCGTTTACATGAAGGAAAGGGTTAAGACAGCATGGATGCCGAATATTGTCAAAACCAAAAGTAGATCGATACCACAATTCAGAGTACACAGGTGTGGACTACTTGCCTGGCACGAAGCAACAAAATGATATTTCCGATTGTGCATACATTTACCATGCTATTTTTGGCCTGATATTTGTCGCATATGCAGCAAAACATGAAATCAAGTTGACCATCCGTTGCCTTAACAGAAGTCAACTAGAAGTAAGTTGCCCACCACTTTGATCAGAAATCTTTCTCTCTTTTAGCAGACAATTGTTTTTTTCCTCCATTACATCGGTTTCGGGATCCTTATTGTGATCCATGGACGTTGAAGGCATGTCAGTGGGACACAACTGACCTAACGTTTGTTTCGAGTCGATCTTAGCGACTATTTTCGGTGGCAGCATCTTGGGCTATCAGGGGTCTTATCGGCTCTGCCATTTTAAAAGGAACAATTTCATTGGCTCATTACGAGCATCCTGCTGATTACTAGCCAATCAAAATCATTTGCCGGATGTTGATATCGTAACGGTGTTCTAATAGTAACACTTTGTGAAAGTAACTTCAACAGCTACACGCAACCATATTTTGATGCGTTTTTTTTAGGATGAAGCTAACCGGCCGCGTGTCTCAGTGGTAGAGCGTCCGCCTGCGGTACGGAAGGTCGTGGGTTCGATCCCCGGCCGCGACAGACCAAAAGTCGTTAAAAGTTGGTACTAGTAGCTCCCTTGTCTACGCTCGACAATAAATGTGTAGTTCTAGGACTGGTCGGCCCGGTGTCAGGATAATGTGACTGGGTGGGGTGCCCTTGCCATGTACCTGCGGCAGGAGTATTCCAGTGAGGCAGCACTATAACTTGTCTCATGCGGGTGCCGTCTGCAAATAACTGAAATACTGTTGGTCGGACGTAAAACCCAACTCACTCACTTAGGATGAAGCTTTTTTTGCTATTTTAATGTGTCACTGACGCTGGAGGCAGACCTAGATTAATCACTGAGAAGGTTGTATTTTGTGGTATATTAATTTTGCACTCTTGTTTTTGTATAAGATTTGATCACCTACAATTTTAAAATCTTGTCAATTAAGTGTTGTTCCAATTATCGGTTGTATTCGAGGATTCATCAAAAAAGTAAATTGTTGATAGTAATTTTGCCATTATTGATTATTATACCCCCCTTTTGAAAAAATGGGGGTATATTGCTTTGCACATGTCGGTCGGTCGGTCGGTAGATCGATGGTTTCCGAATGATAACTACTAAACGACTTGGCCTAGAATCTTCAAACTTGCTGTGGTGGTTGGTCATGACAAGTAGATGACCCCTATTGTTTTTGAGGTCACTAGGTCAAAGGTCAAGGTCACCATGACCTTAAATGGTGAAATAGTTTCCGATCAATAACTGCTCAAGGGTTTAGCTTAGGATCTTCAAACTTGCTGCGGTGGTTGGTCATGACCACTAGATGACCCCTATTGATTTTGAGGTCACTAGGTCAAAGGTCAAGGTCACCATGACCTTAAATGGTTAAATGGTTTCCGATCAATAACTGCTCGAGGATTTAGCTAAGAATCTTCAAACTTGCTGTGGTAGTTGGTCATGACCACTGGATGACCCCTATTGATTTTGAGGTCACTAGGTCAAAGGTCAAGGTCACCATGACCTTAACTGGTATAATGGTTTCTGATCAATAACTGCTCAAGGGTTTGACTTAAGACCTTCAAATTTGCTTAGGTTGTTGGTCATGACAACTAGATGAGTCCTATTTATTTTTAGGTCACTAGATCAAAGGTCAAGGTCACTGTGACCTTAAAGGGTGAAATGGTTTGCGATCAATAACTGCTCAAGGGTTTGGCCTAGGGTCTTCAAATTTGCTGTCGTGGTTGGTAATGACCACTTGATGACCCCTATTGTTTTTGAGGTCACTAGGTCAAAGGTCAAGGTCACCATGCTCTTAACTGGTGAAATGGTTTGCGATCAATAACTGCTCAAGTGTTTGGCTTAGAATCTTCAATATTGCTGCGGTAGTTGGTCATGACAACTGGATGACCTCTATTGTATTTGAGGTCACTAGGTCAAAGGTCAAGGTCACCACGACCTTAACTTGTAAAATGGTTTCTGATCAATAACTGCTCAAGGGTTTGGCTTAGGATCTTCAAACTTGCTGTGGTGGTTGGTCATGACCAATAGATAACCCCTTTTATTTTTTAGGTCACTAGGTCAAAGGTCAAGGTCACCATGACTTTAACTGGTGAAATGTTTTCAATCAATAACTGCTCAAGGGTTTGGCTTAGAATCTTCAAACTTGCTGTGGTGGTTGGTCATGACAACTAGATGACCCCTATTGATTTTGAGGTCACTAGATCAAAGGTCAAGGTCATCATGACCTTAACTGATGAAATAGTTTCCAATTAATAACTGCTCAATGGTTTTGGTCGGGATCTTCAAACTTGCTGTGGTAGTTGGTCGTGACCACTAGATGACCCCTATAGTTGTTGAGGTCACTAGGTCAAAGGTCAAGGTCACCATGACCTTAATATGTGAAATGTTTTCAGATCAATAAATGATCAGTGGTTTGGCTTAGGATCTTAAAAGTTGCTGTGGTGATTAGTCATGACTGCCAGATGACCTCTATAGTTGAGGTCACTTGATCAAAGGTCAGGGGGTCTGGGGGGTATACATGTTTTACAAACATATCTTGTTTACTTTATAATTTGTACAGCAGCATCAGCAAGTTTGGAAGATGTTTTAATGGGATTTAGCAGTCTAAAGTCCTCTACCTGTATTATCATGATAATATCACTAAACTCTGTTTAACAATATGTTGTGACCATTCATTAGACTGGTCTCTCCTTTTGGCAGAGAGTGCTAAAATGATGTGTAATCCCGCGCCGACTAGTACTTGCATTCAATGCCAGGCGCGAGTTTTGTTGATTTCTGGGGTTTCATGACGTAGTTATACATGCTCTAAACTCTGAAGGTCGAGGTGAACGATTAGAATATCACTTCTGATTTGTTGTTTGAAGTGTAAAATGTGTTTCCTAACATTAAATTAGTAACAAATTGTCATCAATTCTTAACTGAAATGAGACTTATCTGTTCTCGCAAGTCAAAATGAATAACGTCATAGTTAATGAAAACATCAACTTGATAAATTTCGACTTCAATAAGGAAGATTTGGAGTTTGAAGGCCAAACCATGGGCCAGGAATGCACATCCTGGCAGAGACTGCACTGCCTGCAAGCTCCCCAAGAAAAAGCATCAGGGGTTTAAGAGGAAACGGTCCAGATTCTGGTGCTCAGAATGTAAAAAGGTTTTGTGTGTCCTGAACTGTTTCCGTTTGAATCACACTCTCATACATTACAAACATGCTCTGTGGCCAGTCGCTGATCCTGGTCCCGATGGTGATCCTGGAGCCAACATCTCATCATCCTGACTCTGAATAAGAATAAGCATAAAACAGGACTGGTATTCTAGACAGTTAGTGAGAAATGGTACCCAGTGTTTGAAATTAACTTTTTATGCCCCCCCCCCGATCAAAATCAAAATCAGGGGGGGGGGGGGATTATTGTTTTTGCCCTGTCTGTTTGTCTGTCTGTCTGTTTGTCCATTTGTCTGTTTGTCAGCAACTTTAACATTGGTCATAACTTTTGAGCCAGTACAGATAGAGACTTGATATTTGGCATGCATATGTATCTCATAAAGCCGCACATTTTGAGGGGTGACATGTCAAGGTCATCCTTCAAGGTCAGAGGTCAAATATATGGGTCAAATCACCGACTTTAACATTGGCCATAACTTTTGAACTAATAGAGATAGAGTCTTGATATTTGGTATGCATTGTATCTCATGAAGCTGTACATTTTGAGGGGTGACAGGTCAAGGTCATCCTTCAGGGTCAAAGGTCAAATTGTCTGTTTTTTTGCTGTAACTTTAACGCAACCTTAACATTGGTCATAACTTTTGAGCCAGTACAGATAGAGACTTGATATTTGGCATGCATATGTATCTCATAAAACTGCACATTTTGAGGGGTGACATGTCAAGGTCAAGGTCATCCTTCAAGGTCAGAGGTCAAATATATGGGTCGTATCACCGACTTTAACATTGGCCTAACTTTTGAACCAATAGAGATAGAGTCTTGATATTTGGTATGCATGTGTATCTCATGAAGCTGTACCTTTTGAGGGGTGACATGTCAAGGTCAAGGTCATCCTTCAGGGTCAAAGGTCAAATTGTCCGTTTCTTTGTCTGTAACTTTAACATTGGTCATAACTTTTGAGCCAGTATAGCTAGTGACTTGATATTTGGCATGCATATGTATCTCATAAAGCCGAACAGTTTGAGGTGTGACATGTCAAGGTCAAGGTCATCCTTCAAGGTCAGAGGTCAAATATATGGGTCAAATCACTGACTTTAACATTGGCCATAACTTTTGGACCGGTAGAGATAGAGACTTGATATTTGGCATGCTTGTGTATCTCATGAAGTTGCACATTTTGAGGGGTGACATGTCAAGGTCATTCTTCAGGGTCAAAGGTCAAATTGTCTGTTTGTCTGTAACTTTAACATTGGCCATAACTTTTGAACCAGTACAGATAGAGACTTGATATTTGGCATGCTTGTGTACCCCATGAAGTTGCACAGTTTGAGGTGTGACATGTCAAGATCAAGGTCATCCTTCAGGGTCAAATATCATATCGAGGGAGCATAGTGTTTCACAAACACATCTTGTTTCCTGATGGAAAGTACTTGCCACCTGATCTGACCTGGTGGCAAAATAGGAAAATAGAAAGCAATATATTTTCAACAAGCAAGAAAAGCAAACAGTGGTCTGATAATTCTTGAAGTTTTTTTCTGATTGTTTTGATTTCCACCGAATTATTTCTGGTGGCAAGATTTTGCCACTGACTTTCTGATCTGGTGATAGTTGGACATTTCTGGTGGCAAAACTGCCACTTTCCACTGTACCAGTTTTGGCCAATATCGCATTGCTGGGTTCATAGACTGAACTATTTACCAACTTCAGTTTTGACAAATATCGCATTGCCAGATTAATAGACTGAAATATTTACCAACTTAAGTTTTGGCAAATATCACATTGCCGGGTTCATAGACTGGGATTTTTACCACCTAAGTCAATATCATTGGCCAGGTTCATAGACTGGGATAATCTCTGCCTTCAGTTTTGGTCAGTATCACAAAGGCTAGGTCCATGGACTGGGATATTGACCTATACCATCATTCAACAACTGTTTTATTCCCCCACCTGTTTGGGAGGCATGTCAATTTGCTCTTGCCTTCTTTCTGTACGACATCCTTGTCTGTACGTACTGTGTGTCCAGAAAATCTTTGTAGTGCACACTTCTGCTTTAGTTATTGGGATTACAAGTTGTGGAGTGTTCATCTGGTTGTATTTGTATCAAACCAGTATGATCTTTGGCATATCTTAATTAACCCTTTCCTTCATAACACATGTCAAGCATTTGCAAACAGAGTAGACCAAGATCAGACGGCTATAGGAGCTGTCTGATCAGGGTCACTCTGTTTGCTAATGGAATTGACAGATGTTTCTATACTTTCTAAAATGGCTACAATCTTCCATATATTTCATTGTAACTATTTTATCCATGAACATGAAGTAGGTATTGAAATTTTGAATAAACATAGAACAGGGAAAGGGTTATGACAATCTTTATTTCAAGTTTGTGATAAATGTGGATGTTCGGATTCTAGTATAAAAGGACAAGTGAAAATATACAAGAATTTGTAAAGATCTGTACATTTTATTCAATAACATAAATACATTTGTAGCATTAACTTGGCAAGGAAATTCCTGGGATATACCAGTCCTAAAAATAGCAAAACTATTGGATCGATTTTGTTTTTTGGGAATAAATATATTTTTTGTCTGGACTCACATGTGATTAAGATTAACCCAATCATTAAACAGCTCATATAAATCATGAGAAATGTTCATTATTCAACCTAAAATGTATACTATGATCCGGAGGTCCAGAAAGAATGCGTAAATTTAAACATTTTCAAGGATGGCTCCTTTATTTCTCAACCAGACTCTATACTGTGACCACTCTTTAGGATCGTCTCAAAGAGACGATCCTAAAGAGTGGTCACAGTATAGGGTTTGGTGGAGAAATAACGATTTTAGTATTTGGGTACCTGTATCTCTGCTATGATCAGACATAATTTCTTATATGATGGCTGGTTGTAGACTACATAGTTTCCAAAAGCGTAACTCAAAAATTCCCTTTCATACTAAATGAACTTCACCTTTATATAATGATGGAAGATTCCACTTGACATTCACTCAAATGTCGCTCTGCTCTATGGCTGGCCAGTTTTCTATAGAAACATAGTGAAAACTTCGGTTCTCAACTTTTATTTGGCACATAGCATCACCTTGAAGTCCTCTACAAAAGTTCAATGAATTATGCCTCTGGGGTCAAATGATGCCCTGCCCCAGGGAAGGCCAGTTTTCTATAAAAAACATGCAGTAAAAACTTTAAAAATCGTCTCCTGATTGTCTGGTGAGTAATATTAGGGCCATCTGGTCCCCTTGTTAAAGGTCAACCCTTTACCATATAGAGACCCATTTGCGCACATAGTAGTCTCAAGATCAGATTGCTCCTGTAGTAGCTATAATTGATCGGGTCTACTCTGTTTGCAGATGAAATGATTTAGATCTGATTCTTATGGCTAAAACATTTTGTGTTCATAATACCATTTATTTAGTCATAATTTGATAAATAAGTGTTAACCCTTTCCCTCATATAAACGTGTTTTCACGCATTTGCAAACAGGGTAGACCCAGATCAGACGGCTCCTAGAGGAGCCGTCTGATCAGGGTCTGCTCTGTTTGCTAATGGAATTTGATAGATATATGTTTATTCAGTGCTCCAGATAATTTTTGCACCCTAATGTGTACGTACGCGCACATTTTATTTTCAATGCTGAAAATCAAAATGTAATGCTGACATTCAGCAGAAAGCAAATAAAACAAACAAACCAGCAAATCTCTAACCTTTAATTATGACACTAGTAACCACTGTTACTGGACTGTTAATTCTAATCTGCTGTGTCAAATGTATTTATAATGTATGTAGTCAAGTATTGACGTCACAATCGATTGGGAACTTGTCTTTTCATCTTGTCTTCCGAAATAACTAAACAAAGTTGGTGTTTTTTCTACATTGAACCTTTTCTTTTGTCGTCCAACGCCAGACAACACCATGATTTTTTTGTCAATCAGACGCTTGCAATGTGATTTCGCATAAGTTCTGAAAAAACGTGACCAGTTCCGATACCCTACCACATTAATTTTACTGTAGTATTGCAGATACAAGGAATCAACCGTGACTCACCTGAATGGTACGAGGGTGGGTGCGAAAAATCAGAGAATCTCGGATAAGTACGCCATAGTCCTTCATAGAAAGCCGTCGCATATGCTAATATCAACATTTCCCTTCATTATTATTGATATTTTACATTTTTCATTTTCTGGCATATGCTACGTCGTTGATGCTTGGAGAGATATATAATTTTTAATAAAGAGCAAGCGAAACGTCTAAATAATTTGGACTAAGTACGCCAGTGCAAGCGTCTGTTGACGATCTTCAGATTTTTCAAGTCAACTTCGGCGGAGACAATTTAAGAGAGGCGAAATGCAGAGTTTTGAAATTTAAATGCGTACACAATATTATTTATGTGTATCAGTACGCACGATTTTAGTTTCAAATGCGTTTTTGGTTAAAAAATATGCGTAAATACGCACGTACGCGTCTTATCTGGAGCACTGTTTATTTTCTAAAATGGCTACAATATTTCACCTTCCATATTTCATTATAACTACTTTGTCCATGAACACTCAGTATGTATTGAAATTTGGAATAAACATAGAACAGGGAAAGGGTTAATCAGGTAATAGGTTAATGCACTTTTTAATTGGTATAGCTTGTGTAAAACAACAACAACAAAAAAACAACCCTTAAAAAGTTAACCCCTTAAAGTTTAGCCTTTGTTTACTGTTTAAGAATACAATGTGACCATATTGTTGTATAGAATGTTAAAAATGGGCTTAGTAGGCTTTTTGGTGATAATGGTAGCATAAGTTTTGATATAAGAAATTAGATGTTACACTCAGAGATTTTACTAGAACCATCATTTGACATGTGTGTTACTGTAATTGTAGCTGATATGTATGTAAAATGCAATGAAAGAAGTATTTGTGACATGGGTTTATCTGATCCACAGTACAGTTGAACCTCTCTAAGGCAGCACCTTAACACTTTCCCTCTTGAACAATTATGTAAGTCTTGTCACCTCATGAACCACTTCATAAATATTCATTGACTGCATTTTTATAATGATAGCTATTGGGGGGGGGGGGGGGGGGGGGGGTTCTGAAAAAAGTTTTCGGATAGTCAAACCTAGGCAAATAATGCAGACCCAGATCAAGCGGCCATTTGGTCAGGGTCTACACTATTTGCTTATTTGTCAGTCTAATTTAAAGTTTGTCAAAATTTCAAAATTGAATTATTCAGTATAACAAACCAGTGGAAAGGGGAGACAACAGGTGTAATGAGGGTATCAGTGCTTCTGCAATGATGTATACAATGAAACAGATTGTCTAATATGCAATAAGTGTCACAAATGCTTTTTTCATGTCTTTATGATTGTGTATATATACATGTAGATAGCTCTGCATTTCAATGCAAAATGGTACTACCTTGGGAAAAGAAGCATACTTAACTCTTTGCACACTAAGTAATTTTTCGTCTGCAACAATTGTCGTCTGCTTCAATTCTTGAAATAAACTTTCAATTCTTTGCAAAAATATGGTCAAGATGACAAACAGTTTGGATCCTGATGAGACACCGCATTATGCGGCGTCTCACCTGGATCCAAACTGTTTGCAAGTTTCACCGCTAGCGTGCAAAGAGTTAAAGGTCAAAATTGGTCGTGGGTTTTTCAAAAATGATTGAGTCACTACTCACTGAAATAAAGTTGTTTGATGTGTGAATAATAGGATAACTTTTGAGCAATTTGTGTTATTTAACCCTTTCTTCATATAAATGCTTTTTCATGCCTTTCCAAATAGAGGAGATCAAGATCAGATGCCTCCTGTAGAAGTCGTCTGGTATTGGTCTGCTGCATTTACTTATGACATATACATTTGATTTTTCAATTTAATTCCCTTGAAAAGTTAACATAAAAAATCAAATAATAAATATTCATGATGCCATTATTTCTTAACATAAATATTGAACAAGGTAAAGGGTTAAAATTGAAACATGATATCTATATATACATTTTGCTTTGAAATGAAATTTATGTAAAAGTGAAAGTTCAGTTTGGAGAATTGTAACAGTCAGTACATCACAGTATGTAAACTACTCTACACTGTTTGAATTTCTGGAAGTTTACTGGAGCTAACTGTGCTTTGAATTTACCCACTTTCTCAGCAACTATTTCAGCGAAACTTCATTATCAAGAGGAATGCGCATACTATTACCATGTTTGGTTCGAATCTTTTAGAATTCTAGCCAATTGATTATTCAAAATATGTGTTACACCCTGACCAGTACCTGTGGGATATAAATCACATTTAATGTTAATTTTAGGTACAACATTTGGTTGGTCATTGTTTATACCTTTCAGTGCTGAGTTGTCAAATGGAAACTTGACAAACAGTGCAGACCCCGATGATCTCATCTTGATCTAGCCCATTTGCAAAGACATTAGTGACTCATGTCCAACACTTGAAGGGTTAACTGCATTCAGTATGAAAGGATGAAATTTAGAGGATTATGAATGACAAACAGTGCAGACTCTGATCAAGTGACCGACTCCTTCAAAGTTAACCCTTTCCCTCATATAAACGTGTTTTCACGCATTTGCAAACAGAGTAGCCCCAGATCAGACGGCTCCTAGAGGAGCCGTCTGATCAGGGTCTGCTCTGTTTGCTATTGGAATTTGATAGATCTGTTTCTTAACTTCCTAAAATTGCTACAATATTTCAACTTTCATATTTGATTATAACTATTTTTTCCATGAATATTTAGTAGGTATTGAAATTTGTAATAAACATAGAACAAAGAAAGGGTTGAGCTTTCTATGGTCCCAGATACTTTTTACCATTTTGTTGAATCTGCTGGGTAATACAAAGCACAGTCGGGCTAAAAGAGACCGAGTACTTGTTCTACTAGAGAATGGCTATTCAGAGCTGTAGATAAGATCAACCTTTGAAAAATACAGAAGTGGATATCAAGAAGAAAAAGTTTAGGTATTGTTGTAGCCATGGTAACATCATGGGCTTTGTCATCATGCAAAAACTTACCCCTTTGTTGTAGTCATGGTATCATTATCATGGGCTTTGTCATCATGCAAAACCTTACCCCTTTGTTGTAGTCATGGTATCATTATCATGGGCTTTGTCATCATGCAAAAACTTACCCCTTTCAAATTTCAATACCTACTTCATATTCATGGACAAAATAGTTATAATGAAATAACAGAAGGTCGAACATTGCAGCCATTTAGAAATTAAAGAAGGTCATCTATCTATCTATGCCCTTGCCATGTACCTGCGGCAGGAGTATTCCAGTCAGGCAGCACTATAACTTGTCTCATGCGGGTGCCGTCTGCAAATAACTGAAATACTGTTGGTCGGACGTAAAACCCAACTCACTCACTCACGCTATCAAACTCCATTAGCAAGCAGAGCAGACCCTGATCAGATGGCTCCTATAGGAGCTGGCTGATCTTTGTCTACTTTGTTTGCAAATGCGTGAAAGGGTGTTTTTAAGCATACTTTCAGTTTCAACACCATTGCAGCTATCCTTTACAAACTTCACACAACTGCTACCATCACATGGGCTACAATTTTGCAAGGGGCCATCACTCTAACATGTATATTAAATGAGTCATGGCCATTTAAAACTTGATTTTCATGAAAGCAGACAAGTGTTGGCATCCACATGCATTGCTCTTATTCTACTGCTATATTCTTCACCAATCCTGTCTTGCTGATACTCGTTAGAGGTGCATATCAATGGTGATTCTAATGAGTAGTATTGAATGAGAAATAAAAGATTTAGATTGATCAGTACCGTGTTATCTGCAGTTCTGAACTTTATTGCATACACTCAAGATGTCATCTGATCTGGATCTGTGCAGTGTCCTCGAAGTGCTATGGGAAGAAAGAAGAAAACTTAATGAAAATTAAATGTTTGTGAAAGGCCTCACATTGCAAACATCCCTTGTTCAACTTGAACAGATTTGTCCTTGGCAGACCTCCCCTGTCCTCTCCCCTAAATAAACAGTTATGGCACAGGAAGAAATATCTACTGCCTGCTAAATAAATGCGCCAGGTGTGGAGCTACTTTCCTAAAATATGACTAGTCAAATACTTAAATTCTTCCTCTCCAATTTGAAAGGAATTTGGTAGATATAGTCTCAATGACCATATTGGGAATTGATTATGACTACATGCATTTTGAACAAATTGAATAATATTAAATCTACTATGGCCCTCTTATCTTCATTTTCTGGATATGGTTGTGACTAGATCATCTCTATCTAGTGCTACAATTTGAAGATCAGCAGTATAGGGCCATCATGGCCCTCTTGTAGTAGCTTAATGAAGACGGAAAGCAATACAAACTGCTCCTGCTTGAGCTTTTTGCATTGCTTTCATTCTGCATTAAGCAACCGCCTGTGTACAAAATACACTAAGCTCCTGTTAAAATTCGGGGGGCATTTATTAGAAATAAAACAGTATGTTTATGAATGCATTTAAATTGTTTCATAAATTAATTTATAACTGCGATTGATGGCATTGTGAAAGAACCCATGAAAAATGAAAGGCTGGTTGTTTGAATGTCAGCTGGTCTGTCCAATTGAAATACAGTAAAACCCCGCTAATGCGACCACCTAAAAGAGATATAGTTCTGTGTGCTAGAGGCAGGTGGTAGCTTAATGCAGGGCAAAAGTAATGCAGAAAGCTCCTAGAGGAGCTTTCTGCATTACTTTTGTCCTGCATTAAGCAACCACCTGCTTTTAAAGACACCCATGTTTATTCATTAAGTGGTCGCATTAGAGGGGTTTTACTGTAATTCCTACACTTATGAGAATCAGAGATAGAGATAAGGAATGTTGAAGGCAAATGTGCCCTAGATAGTTTGGGTCTTTGGTATTCAATACAACCTGCCTATATCCACCACATGAATAAACATTGGGCTTAGTAGTAGTAGGTGGCTGCTTAATGCAAGATGAAAGTAATGCAGAATCTTCACAGAGGAGCTAATTCTGCATACGGTAACTTTCATTCTGCATTAACCCTTTCATTCATATAAATGCCTTTTCACGCGTTTGCAAACAGAGGAGCAGTCTGATCAGGGTCTGCTCTATGTGATAACGGAAGTTGATAAATCTGTTTAATAGTTTCTAAAATGGCTACGATGTTCAGCCTTCCATACAATTATTTCATTATAACTATTTTGTCTGAGTATTCAGTAGGTTTTGAAATTTGGAAAAGATATAGAACAGGGAAAGGATTGTGTTACTACTTGTCTTAAAAATCAGAATTAGACTTACATTGGATGGTTGCTGTAGACTGGTCTTATTGTATACATATTCTTGAGCATCGTTGGAAAGGCAGATATGTGCTGAGGAGTCGCAAAGAAAGCTTCCGTTTCATTTTGAAAATGTATAGTTTTCACTCTTTGTCAAACATATAATTATCTGCTTCTGTTGTATATAAGAGCAGTGTGACTGTCATGAATGGATAGATAGAAGACCATTCTGTCTTGCTTCCTGACCTGCACCTTGCCAAGCTATGAGGAGGACAGTGTAGTTCATATGGGTGTTTGTACTGCAAATGAATAATTTTGCTGAGTGCTGTTGTTGCATTCTGAGTTGTTGCTGGCAAAGTCACCTCAAAGAGCTTTACTGGTAAAAAATGTTAAGCCCCTATCCATTTTATATCTTTTCGGGTTTCAAAACCATTTTATGTCTTGTCTACCCTAATTGCTCCTAGATCTACGTGGCAACATACCAGACCATAAATTATGAGGCATCAATAGTATCCCTCAAACATATTTTGAACTTGTTTCAGGACCCGTTTGATATGAATAATTTTAAGTTGAAATACGGAATTGGTGTGGAAATACATTTGAGAGGGATCTAGTGAATCGGTTCATCAATCACCATGGCAGCTGTTACTTATACACCTATCATATTTCAGGGTGGCCAGAAAAGGGCAGAACAGTTGGGGGCCGGGGAGTTGGTCATATGATGCGCGTGGGTCAGCCTAAGTCCAAAGCAAACAAGAATAATTATTGTTGTCCATTTTGTGGTAAACAATTTGGTAAAAAAGCTGATGTAGAGCGTCATATCAGAATCCATACAGGAGAAAAACCATACAAGTGTGAAATATGTGGCAAGTGCTTCACCGTAAAGGGCAATCTCAAGACCCATCAGGCAGTGCACCTTTTCGCTAAAATGAAGAAAACATGAAGCTGGTATATTTTATACATGGATGTGATTTGACCTTTGAATCTGCAGTATAGAAAGATTTCTTGAGTTCTGTATTTCACAGTAACAAAATTCGGCACTAGATTGTGCAGCATCAGACATCCACTATGCTATGCTGATACTCCCAAACAGATGAATGGAGAGTAATGGATCATTCATAAAAAGTCTGACAGTGGTACAGTAATTCAGATTACTGTGAAGTTGTATGACATTGTACTCTGTTGTTGCAGGATATTATCTGATCACTCTCAGATTGTATAACATATTGACATCTATCAACCTCAGAGACCTGTTTGTATCAACAAACTGTTATTTACCTCAATCATGGGCATGTAAAACTTATTTATCTCAATCATGGGCATGCAAAACTGTTATTTACCTCAATCATGGGCATGCAAAACTGTTATTTACCTCACTCATGGGCATGCATTGCCAATGTTAATCAAAAAATAGTATTCACAAAGTTAAGTTCTCAGTCAGACTGAGAAGTGTGAATTGACATGAACATTGATAATTATGTTCAGTTTATTATGTATGAAGACACTTTAGGGAAGGTAAATGATAGCTATGCCTTTCAAGATGTAGTACTTATTGAATTAGATATGTTATTGAATGAAACATTCTATAGATAACAACATATCACAGTAATCACACTAGTCTTTGTCTTAGACACAACCCCCCAGATAGTGATTTGGACACAATCCCCCAAGAAAGTGATTTGGACACAATCCCCCAAGATAGTGATTTGGACACAATCCCCCAAGATAGTGATTTGGACACACCTGCAAGAGGTATCTGTCATGTAAATACAATAGGATGAGGTTGTTCCATGACATGCAGATTTGTTAAATATTCTCCATCAATTGACATTTTAGTTAGTTGAAGGGGAGACAATCTGATTCTCTGCATTTAACCCTTTACTCCATGAATATTCTTGTAAGAAATAATGACAGCATGAATATTAGATTATTTATAATACATGCAGACATGGGAATTTTTGGCCGAGGCAGAAACTGACGAATCATATTATAATATATCAAACAACAGCAGAACTTGATCAGATGGTTCCTATAGAAAGGCATTTATCCTGTCACGTGCCTATTTTCCTGACGGATAACAAGGTGCCTGATAAAGTTTTTGTTATTATGCTAGTTGGTCACATGATCGATGTTATGTCAGTTGGTCACATGACCTGTAGCCGAAACTACTTTTTTTACCGAGACGTTTATTTCGTGAATACACAAATTTACGTCTACCGAGTAATCTACTAGATCTACTGAATAAAAAAGTTTAACAAAGCGAATTTGTTGATTTCAATCGATACCCATTAAACTAAATAGATCTAATTCTTTCACTTCATTCTCCCAAACTTAGGCCCTAGCATATTCTTAGGCCTAGACTAGTAGATCTAGACTAGATCTAGTTGTTTGTCACGAAATTACCGTGTTTAGATAAATCCACATCAAGAATCATACATCGTCTAGATATCGTCAAGTGACATGTTCTTTTTCTCACATAACCAACCGGGGCATCGGTTTTGTTTTGAGCATTTTTTTTAAAGCAATGTGACTTTTTGGAATTCCAGTGACGTAATAACGCCTTTATAGTGACGTCATCAACAGTCTAGAGCCAGTAGAGTCGGGTATACGTTGCGGTGCATTTTGTGGTACATTCGGTACAAAATAATTATATGTTGCTGTCGTGACAAGGATAAAGAGAATATTAGGTTCCTAGCTTTGAATGAGAAATGTTATCTGGCTCGGCTTCTGAATATATCAGGTGAGCCGAATATCTATGGAGTAAAGGATTAACCACCTGTCAAAATCAAAAGTAATATTTTGGTTTTTTGAGAGATGCAAGGTTGCTGCCTACTTCACTATATGGGAGTTTAACCCATTCCCACTTAGGCTATTTTTAGACCTAACCCCTTTGATTAAATCTACCAAAAAGGAGAATTAAATAGAGAAAAGGAAATTTTCAGAATTGTGTAGTTTTGAAACCATTGTGATAAATAGAGCATTTGCTGCTCTATTTATCACAATGGTTTCACAAAGTGTCTTTTACAGAAGCGTCAAAAGGTGTCAATATGCGGGAATGGGTTAATTTACTATGATAATAAAAGTTGGTGTGTAGGTGGTTCATGGAAGTATTACAACAAATAGATTTCTACTAGTGTTGGATTGTGTTTTTTATACCCCAACTTTAATCCTGTATGGAGTAAAGGGTTAAATCGATTATAAAGTGTAAGACTTTATAATTATCTACATATCTTGTTTGAGACCTTAAATGTGTTTGTTTTTTAAAATTTGACTTTCATTGCTGAGACAAAACATCAAGAACCAAACATTTATATGTATAAAGTCATATTTTATAGTCACAAATTTCTTGCAGTATAGTAATATCTTGTGTTTCCTGAACATATTTCATGAAGTAATTTTGCAACATTAAATTCCTTTGTCTGCCTTGAACTATAGGGTGTATCGAGATTTTAAGACACGCATTTGCTTGAATTTTGAATGGAAAGCAGTGCAGACTTTGATCAGAGGGCTCCTCTGGGGCCATCTGATCTGGGTCTACACTGTTTGCAAACACCAGTTCAGTGATTTCCCACATTGAAAGGGTTAAAACTTTCATAACAGTGTTAGCAATTAATTGTGACTTGGTGCTGATTAGTTGATTGAAATTTTCTAAATGATTCACACCACTAGTATGTATACGGATATATTGCACAGAGACTAAGTATCAGATTGCTTTGGGGAAGAGAAAAGGTGTGCTGGGATCAAAGTCACAGTTTGGATTTTTTGGAAAGGACAGAGGCAATCTGGGGTCAAGGTCACGGTCACAGTTTGTAGATTTGTCTTTCGAACCGCTGAAAAAGTTGCATGTTATTATGAAGTATTTAGCTTGGGCATCTGTGTCCTATGGACCAGTTTATGATTTAAAACCCATACCCTCATATTGACGCCTCTGTAGAAGTCATTTTTGGAAATCATTGTTATAAATGGGGCATTTGCTCCATAGGAGCCAAAAATTAATGCTCTATTTATCACAATGGTTTGAAAACATCACAATTCTAAAAGTTCCCTTTTCTCCAGTATATTCTACTTTTCAGTAGATTTATTCAGAGGTTAGCCTATGAGGTAATTGTTTAAACCTGCCTAGCCGTGGATGGCTCTACACTTTGACAAGTCATGGAAATAACTTTTCTCGCAACTTTGTGTTCATGGCTCGTTTTTATACAAATCTTGTTATGTTATGAGGAGCTGGTGTGGAAGTACATTTGAGATGGATCAGATGACTCATTTCTTCAGTCACCATGGCAACTGTTACCTATACACCTATCATATTTCAGGGTGGCCAGAAAAAGGCAGAACAGTTGCCATGAATGACCTGGGCCAGGGAGGTGGTCATAAGATGCCTGGAGGTCAGCCTCAGTCCACAGTAAACAGGAATTGTTGTCCATATTGTGGTAAACAATTTGGTGGAAAAATTGACCTAGAGCGTCATATCAGAATCCATACAGGAGAAAAACCATACAAGTGTGAGATATGTGGCAAGTGCTTCACAGTAAAGGGCAATCTCAAGTCCCATCAGGCAGTGCACATTTTTTCTGCAATGAACAAGTTATGAGTTACGGTATGTCATCAGTTACTCAATAAGTATGCTACAGCTTGATTGGCAATTATTGATGCTGGCATGTGTTTTAGGAATGTGATTGGACAAACAGAGAAACAGATAAAGGTGTACATTCAAATACTAAAATTGTCATTTCTCCACCAAACCCTGTGTTGTGACCACTCTAAGAATCATCTGTAGACGCAGCTATTCTTGAAATTGTTTTAATTTACTCAGGCCTCTGGACAAATCTGACACTGAACTTGTCTAGTATCATCTGAACTTGTCTAGTATCATCTGAACTTGTCTAGTATCATCATCAGAATCCCACTATCTACTACAGTAAAAACCCTCTAATGCGACCACCAAAAATGGGCACATAATTCTTGATCGCACCTGTTTACAAAGACTGACATTTTTATTAAATGGTTACATTAGAGGGGTTCTACTGTATTCTGGTTCTTGCCATCTGATGAATGGAGAGTAATGAATGGTTAATGAATCGTCTAACAATGGTGCAGTATAAGATAACTCTGGAATTGTAGGACATGTATAAATTTTGCTCTCTCGTTGCATGATATTATCTGGTCATTCTCAGATTGTGTGACATTTTGACATTTGATAATTGTTCCAATTGATGGTACTGTGTCAAAGGTTGTCCTTATTTTGGGTAACATGAAAGTTATCTTGTAAGTGATTCATTGAAGTATTCAACTATTAGATTGTTTACTTGCATTTGTTGTTTTATGCTTCCACTTTTGAAAGTAGATTTAGATTTACCCTCGTCTGTCTGTTAGTCCATTCAATGGTTACTCTTTCAATAAATCCAAATGTATTTGACCTGGAGTTCTGAAACTAAATTGGTTGAACATTTATTTGAAGTTTAGCAACAGGAATATGGTTGTTCTATGCTGAGACAACAATTCAGGAACCAAACATATGTATATAATTATAAAGCCATATAATTATTTTATAGTCAAATTACTTGCAGTATAGTAATATTTAGTGTTTCCTGAACATAATTCATGAACTAATTTAGAAACATTAAATTCCGTGACGGTCTTTAACTAAAGTGTCTATATTTAGATCAAAAGAAGCACATTTGCTTGAATTTTAAATGTAAAACTTTGCAGACCCTGATCAGAGGGCTTCTATGGGAACCCTCTGCTCTGGATGTCTTTACTGTTCTCAAACATCAGTTCAGTGATTCCCCACATTGAAAGGGTTAAAACTTTCATAACATTGTTAGCAACTAATTGACTTTTGGTGCTGATTAACTGATTAAAATTTTCTAAATGATACCCACGACTAGTATAAAGATACTGTAGATGGAACTGGTGTGAAAGTACATTAAAAAAATTGAGATGGATCAGATGACACATTTCGTCAGTCACCATGGCAACTGTTACCTATACACCTATCATATTTCAGGGTGGCCAGAAATGGGCAGAACAGTTGCCATGATTGACCTGGGCCAGGGAGGTGGTTTTAAGATGCCCAGAGGTCAGCCTCAGTCAACAGTAAACAAGAATTGTTGTCCATATTGTGGTAAACAATTTGCTGGAAAAGTTGATCTAGAGCGTCATATCAGAATCCATACAGGAGAAAAACCATACAAGTGTGAAATATGTGGCAAGTGCTTCAGAGTGAAGGGCAATCTCAAGTCCCATCAGGCAGTGCACAGGGCTCTACAATAACTTTTGAATGTGGTTGTCAATTTGTCAAACTCTTAGTACTACCACTGGGGGCCAACTACGTATTATTATCAAATGTTTTGCTATGACAATTTATATGGGTGTTTTAATAGGTTTGTTTTCCTACGAAGCCAGTGTATCAATTGGGAAATGTTTTCCTACGATAACAAAGTTGCCTTCGTAGGAAAACAAATCTATTAAAATACTCATATAAATTATCGTAGCAAAATATTTTGATAATAATACGTAGTTGACCCCCAGTGACTACTGTCAAACTCTTACTCTAACATGGAAAAAACAGTGGAATATTGATTAAACTAATGGACAACAATGGCTGAGTCATGGGTGTTTGGGTTTTGGAGAAACAGTTTCAGTGGTTGGGTATAAACCTCTTCCGTTTTTATGAGAAACCAATCGAGAAGGAAGAGTGCTGCATTGAGGTTAAAATATACATGTTAGTACATATAAAGGTAAACTGAATTAAATGGAAACATGTAACAAGGTTAAAGCATATTTGATAAACTATAGCTTAGTCGGTTTCTCGGTTTTCAGTGATAAACTGGTAACATTATTCAAATTGGATCTGTCAGTTTTTGGCCTAGTCAGTTAATTATACCAATCCCGACAGTTGTTGACATACATATAGTGTACATGGACAATGATAGACCACGCGAAGTTTGAATTTATTCCTAACAAAAAGGCAAAAAGTGATATTTGGGATCACTTTTTAATAAAAATTGAAAATAATTCCAACAGCCATTAGAAAATGTGGCGGATTATAAGTACTGAGACGAATTGGTCAAAAATAAAGGTGGGACTTCGAATCTGTTCGCACATGGCAAATCATCATTTGAAGATGAAACATTAAAAAGTGTTTGCTCTTTTTATCACAAGGGTTTCAAAACTACAAAGTTCTAAAAGAAATCAGCTACCCTTAGCTACTGTGTATTTATTTAATCCTTTCTTTCATAAAAATGCCTTTTCACACATTTGCAAACAGAATAGACCCAGATCAAATGGCTTGTGTAAGAGCCATCTGATAAGGGTCTGCTTTGTTTGCTAATGAGATGGTATAAATCTGATTTTACATTTCTTGTGTGTGTGTTGGGGGGGGGGGGGGGGGGCTTCACTATTTACTATTGCTGTTTTGGTAATGGTTGTGGCTTTTCGTGCTTGACTTTACTAATTTTTCAACTATAAAAATTCAACTCATAGATAGTCATAATACATGTACGTAAAGGGTTAAAGTCATCAAACAATGCAGTAGACTTAAGCATTACCCTTTCCTTCATATAAATGTGTTTTCACATATCTGAGACTGTAAACAGAGTAGACCCAGATCAGAAGGCTCCTATAGGACTGATCAGGGTCTGCTCTGTTTGCTATTGGAATTTGAAAGATAAAATTTTACTTTCTAAAATGTCTACACTTTCCCACATTCCTTATTTCTGTATAACTATTTTGTCCATGAATGTTCAATAGGTTTTGAAAATTGAAATAAACAGAACATGGAAAGGGTTACTCATTCCCTCATAGGCTATTTTTAGACCCAACCTCTGAAGAAATCTACCAAAAAGTAGAATTTACTAGGGAAGAGGGAATTTTTTAGAATTATGTAGTTTTGAAACCATTTTGATAAATAGAGCATTAATTCCTATGGAGCAAAATTAATGCTCTGTTTATCACAATGGTTTCAAAAAGTGACTTTTACAGAGGCGTCGCTATGAAGGAAATGGTTAACAGACAGGTGGAAAGTGGAAGGCCAGTGTTGAAATAAGG
This sequence comes from Azorinus chamasolen, assembly GCA_963576725.1. NCBI lineage: Eukaryota > Metazoa > Mollusca > Bivalvia > Cardiida > Solecurtidae > Azorinus > Azorinus chamasolen. The sequence continues at coordinate 10,141,236 of OY755237.1, forward strand.
GTTTAGAAATTGTTTATATAATATTTGACCCTCATGGGCCTTTTTCTCGAATAGAATAGATATGTTGAATGCATAAAAATGTACAGTATTCTTATCTAGTCTATATTTTTTGTTGAAAAAAAGCCCAGTAGGGTCTAAGTATCAACCTTAGAGCTTAGAAGTAATGATTTCATAATATTTATTAGCTTAATCAGAGGTCCAGATAAGATGCATAAATTAAAACATTTTCAAGAATAGCTTAGAACTTTCTTTCTCCACCAGACCCTATGTAGTGACCACTTCTTAGAATGGCCTCGAGGAGAGTGGTCACAACATAGGGTTTGGCAGAAGGAAAAAAAGGTGATGTAAGTATTTGAGTATGCACCTTTATCTGTTGCTCTAAATTTTAAAAATGTACACATGAAATTTTGGTATTGGTAGGAATTGATCTGGTCTGTGTCTACTCTGTTTGTAAAGGTGTCAAAAGTCATTTGTTTGAATGAAAGGGTTAACCCTTTACTCCTTTCTATGCCTTTGCAAACAGAGTAGACCCAGATCAAACGGCTCCTCTATCAGGGTCTGCTCTGTTGACTTTTAATAGATCTGATTATACAGTTTCTGTCATAGCCAAAATATCATATGTTCATAAAAATTATGCCATTATAAAAATGAATCTTAATTAATATTCATGATGTCATTATTTCTTGCATAAATATTCATGGAGTAAAGGTTTAATATATACAGAATTTGTGGAATGTCTTTATTCTTAGAATTGATAAAGCAAAGTGACACTAACACCTGCATTATACTTTGTATTAACCCTTTCCCTGGTAAGTGTTCATGTAGGAAATTATGATGATGCATATCTATTAGATGAAGTTTCATAATGTAAACATTTCAAGGAACAGTCTTGCTTTGACAAAAGCTAGAATCAGATCTCAGTCAAAAGCAAACAGCAGACCCTGATCAGATGGCCCCTATAGGAACCATCTGAGCTGGGTCTACTGTTTCCAAATGAATGAAAATGTGTTTAAATGAAAGAAAAGGTTTTAAGAGAGTGAGGATGCATGTGTTAGTTATCTAAATTTTGGTTTGGTTACCTTGAAGATAACCTTGGATGTAGGACATGCATACACTGTCATTTGCAAAAAGGAGCCCTCTAATTAGGGTCTGCACTGTTGCCATTCAAAATCCTCTAGCAAGTTTTAAGCCTTTTAGTGCACCCTTTCCTCTATATATACGCCTTTCTACGCCTCTGCAATAGTCACTTCTTGAAATCATTGTGATAAATAGAGCAAATGCTCTATCACAATGGTTTCAAAATGCAAAATTCTAAAATGTTCCTTTTCTCTAGTTAATGCTCCTTTTTGGTAGATCATTGAAATGCTCCTTTTTGGTAGATCATTGAAAGAGGTTGGATCTAAAAATAGCCTATGGGGGAAACACTGATTGACTACTCCCCTCTGTCACTCTGAAAATTCAGCGTGGAAAGGTTTAAAGAGGATGACTTCCCCTTATTTCAGGATGTTCCTATGAGTATGGAATGGGATCTGCAAGTGAACAGAATTTGGACATAGATGTCCGTAGGTTGAAACAGTTTGAATGTACCGTCTGTACAAAGAGGTTTAATCGGAAACATGACTTGAAGAGGCATTTTCGTATACACACTGGGGAAAAACCATACAAATGTAACGTATGTGGGAAGGCCTTTTCTGTAAAGAGCAACTTGAAGGCACATGAAGTTATACATATCAACTTGTAAGAAAGAATACAGTATTACAGCGCTCCAGATAAGGTGCGTAAATTAAAATATTTTCAAGATTAACTCCCTATTCCCCCACCAAACCCTATACTGTGACCCCTCTTTAGAATCGTCTCTTCAAGACGATTCTAAAGAGTGGTCACAGTATAGAGTTTGTTGGAGAAATGACGATTTTAGTATTTGGGTACGCACATTTATCTGTAGCTCAGAGTATTACTGTATTTCCTCAAATAAATGCCCCAGTGGGCAATGGGGGTGTTAACATTTTTAAAAAGGAGCTTCTTAATGCAGAATGGAAGCAATGCAGATAGTTCCTAGTTGGAACTTTCTTCTTTGCTTTTAGTCCGCACTAGCCCCTTAAGAAGTAAGACTTAACCCATTCCCTTATATTGATGCATCTGTAAAAATAATTTTCGAAACCATTGTGATAAATAGAGCATTAATTTGCTCCTATGGAGCAAATGCTTTATTTATCACAATGATTTCAAAACTACCCATTTCAATCATTTTCCTTTTCTCAAGTAAATGCTCCTTTTGGGTTGGTTTATTCAAAGAGATTGGATCTAAAATGGTTTTTGAAGGAATGGGTTAAAAGGTATTTCTTAGGGAGAATACAGAATGTACATGAACTTGGATGAAAAGAGAGAGAATTATTTTTATACAGAAATGACTGGTTTAAACCCTTGTGGCTAGATAGGACACATGGGAAGACTGTGTCACCTAGTGTTTTGTTGTTTTACAAATAATTTTGTTTTGTACTGTTTGATCTTTGCCAGACATGAATACAGTGTTAACCCATTCCCTCATAGGCTATTTTTAGAAACAACCTCTTTGAATAACTCTACCAAAAAGGATCATTAACTAGAGAAAAGGAAAAATTAAGAATTTTGTAGTTTGAAACCATTGTGATGAATAGAGCATTTGCTCCTATAGAAGCAAATGCTCTATTTATCTTAATGGTTTCACAAAGTGACTTTTACAGAGTCGTCAAAAGTCATTGTCAGTATGAGGGAATGGGTTAATAAACATATTGTCAAATTAGATATCCAGCCACAATGGCTCAGTCTCTAGTCTCTTGATGTTTTGAAATTGTCAAAATCACTGTCAATAAGGCTTATAAGTTTTATCGTGTCTTTACCGAACTTCATTGGACGGAATTTGATTTCCTGCCAGATATAAACAGTCTTCTTGTGTCCCCTGAGGAAACTAGTTCGTCATTGTCCAACTGTCCACCTATACTGTTACATCAACCCCCCTCAAGAGACTTGATATTTGGCATGCATTGTATCTCATGAAGCTGCACATTTTGAGGGGTGACATGTCAAGGTCATCATTCAAGGTCAAAGGTCAACTTTGGCATAGTGTTTCACAAACATCTTGTTCTGGTCATACTTATGCTGGCAGTTGTCAAACCTGTTCCTTACTAGTGTTAAGACCCATGAGTTGATAATGGATATCAACTAGCCAATAATAACAATGTAGACAATTTAGTTTGAGCAAGCATCAGTTTTTTTATAGCAGGATGTGTACATGTTTTTTATTTTTATGTACTTGAACTCTGTTATCAATAAAGTATGCATTGGTTTGGCAAAAATGACTTCATGTTATGTTTACGACCTCTTCAAACATTGTTCAACAAAGCTTTAGCCTTTTACCCAATAAGTATTCATAAGTACAGTAAAACCTCTCTATAACGGCCACTAAATTACATCAAGTATTTTGTTTTTAAGGCAGTTGGCTGCTTAAAGCAAGGTGAAAGTAAAACAGAACGCTCCTGCAGCAAGGTGAAAGTAAAATAGAACGCTCCTGTAGGAGCGTTCTGTTTTACTTTCACCTTGCTTTAAGCAGCCACCTGCCCTAAATATCATCTAATGAGCACAATTAAGTGGCTGTTATAGAGAGGTTTTACTGTATTCATTTTAGAAATAATGACATGAATGCTGATTATTTTCATTATAACATAATTATGCACATAGGATATTTTGGTATTGGTAGAAAACTGCAGTCAGGTTTATTGTAATTTCATAAGCAAACAGAGCACCCCTGATCAGAAGGCTCTTACAGGAGCCATCTGATCTGGGTCTACTCTGTCTGCAAATGCATGAAAAGCTTTAGTATGAGGGAAAGGCTTGACTTGACAAAACATTTAAACATATTCCAATGTATATAAGCTTTACTTTGATTTACTCCAAAAGATTTTCTTGCAATAATCAATGAATACTGATTACTTTACTTTATTGTTTGTATTAACCCTTTACTCCATAATTATGCCTTGCTATGCCTTTGCAAACAGAGTAGACCCAGATCAGATGGCTCCTTTGCCTTTGCAAACAGCAGACCCAGATCAGATGGTTCCTATAGGAGCTGTCTGATCTGTTTGTTTTTGGACATAATATAGAACAAAACATAATATGGAACTGATTTGTATGTAATTATTATTTATGGTGTCATTATTTCTTGCATCAATATTCATGGAGTAAAGGGTTAAAAACATGGAATAGAATATGTTGTGGAGAATCAGATCGATCAGACATGGTTTGCAAAGGCTTGTTAGAAAGTTGGAATTGTAAATAAAGGGTTAGGAGTAATTTTTTTGACATACTAAAGCAAGCAGACATTTGAACAACATAAGAGAACTTGATAAGGCCACGGGATTAGTTCAGTTAAACTAGCGTTAGCTGATAAATACTCTTCGAGATTTTGCTTTTTGGCCATTAATAATTATGCCAGATAAGATGGGTAAATATTATAACTCTTTATTTTTCTATACTGTGACCACGTCTCAAAGAGACGATTCTAAAGAGTGGTCTTAATATAGGGTTTGGTGGAGAAATGACAATTTTAATATTTGACACACTGCATACTGATGGTTAATTCTAAGATCTTTTGCCATTTGCATAGTCAGATGCAGATCAGACGGTGCAGAATATTTAACCATTACTAGTTAATAGTGAAGGAAAACCCAGTTTGATGTCGTGTTGACATTTCTTGTTTTATAATGGCAGAAACTGTAGAATCATAGCTATATTATTTCATAAGCAATTGAGCCCTGTTCAGACAGTTCCTAGTGAGTAACAACAAGAAGCAAGGGTTTGGCAGGGAAATTTAATCCTTTCCTCCATGAATATTCGTTAAAGAAATAGTGAAGTCATGAATATAATTTAGATGAATTTGTTATAATAGTAAATGGACACTTGAAGTTTTGGTCATGGCAGAAGACATGTATCATTCTATATTATATCTTAAACAAAACTTGCAGACCTTGGTCAGATGGCTCCTACAGGAGCCATCTGATCTGGGTCTACTCTGTTTGCAAAAGCGTAGAAAGGCGTATTTATGGAGAAAAGGGTTAAAGCCTTTGCATACATATTAGACCCGGATTAGACAGCTCCTAAATGAGCCATCTGATCAAGATCTGTACTGTTTGCTTATGAAATGATAGATAGAAATAATCTGATTCTTCAATTTCTGCCATGGCAAATCTTTCCTATGTAAATATGCTATTTTAAAAAACTCATTTAATTAAAAATCTTGATGTCACTATTTCTTACATGAATATTCATGGAGTAAAGGGTTAAATGACACAACCCTTTCCCTCATATAAACATGTTTTCACGCATCTGCAAACAGAGGAGACCCAGATCAGACGGCTCCTAGAGGAGCCGTCTGATCAGGGTCTGCTCTGTTTGCTATTGGAATTTGATAGATATGTTCCTTTGCTTTCTAAAATGGCTACAATATTTCACCTTCTATACTTCATTGTAACTATTTTATCCATGAATGTTCAGTAGGTAATGACATTTGGAATAAAAACAGAACAGGGAAAGGGTTAAGAATTTGATCCGTGTGTTTCAGCAGGGTTGGAAGCAGACAGCATGACTCAAGCCAGCACTCAGTCTTCTGGGTTCACAGCTACTTCAGGAAACAAACAAGGAACAAGAATTCACCAGTGTACTTACTGTCCAAAGCATTTTCGCGGCAAAAACGATTTGCGCCGTCACATTCGTGTGCATACAGGTGAAAAGCCTTATGCGTGTCATGTGTGTGGGAAGAGTTTCGCAGTGAAAAGTAACATGGTGGCACATCAAGTGATACATTTAGCTGTAATTGAAACTGTACCTGACAGCTGATCTTTGCATATAGTATTTTGTGAAATATGTATTAGAAATGTACAAGACCATTACTGTGTAAGGCTTAACACTTTAAGTGACCATTAAAAAGAGATCTAATTCTGGGTCTTTAAGATGGGTGGTAGCTTAATGCAGAAAGCTCCTATTGGAGCTTCTGCTTTACATTTCACCTTGCATTGACCATTCACCTGCTTTTTAAGACTCATAATGCTGACAATGAATAAATGAATGGTTGCTCAAAACGGCTTCTACCATACTTGATAAAGATGTATGTTTGAGTAGACTGTATACAGATCTGATTCTAAAGGTTCTGCTATAGTGAAACGATGTTTAGAGTTTTAGGCCATGTTTTCAGCTATTTTTTATGCATAATGTGCTGCTCATTACTCTGAACTGTTTTTATAACTTGGTGGTGCAGTGGAATAATTTTGGCCAGAGTGATGCAGGGTTTTCATCAGAAATTTATGAAGGCATGTTGCATCTGACGCGTAGATGACCCTCTCTTCTGGGTGGGAAAAAATCTGCATTGTTTGTGTTTGTCATGTTACACTTTAACCCTTTACACCATAAATATACCTTTCTACGGCTTTGCAAACAAGTAGACCCAGGTCAGACAGCTTCTGTAGGAGTCATCTGATAAGGGTCTGCTCAGTCTGCTCAATAATTTTTGCCAGAGTGATGGCCCATGAAATCAACTTTTTCAATTGTCCAGGCTTTTTTTTAGAAGTGGTTTGAGATATTAACTGTATATTTGGCATAAAGTTAAATCTATATGAGTTACAGCTTAAGATCGAATCTCAGTCTGGTTGAATAATATTTGCCAGAGTTATGGTCCTTGAACTTGAATTTTTTATGAATAGGTACCTTGGTTTTGAACTTTCGAGTTGACACTTTACAAAAAACAAAACTGCTTGACCTTATTAGATGATTTTGTCTGGCAGCAACCATAAATCTAATAAGAATTTTATCCCCCAGTTTTGACTTTAAGTTTTGGGTAAAGTCACTTGTTAACCCATTCCCTCATATTGACTACTTTTGACGACTCTGCAAAAGTCACTTTGTGAAACCATTGTGATAAATAGAGCATTTGCTCCTATAGGAACAAATGCTCTATTTATCACATTGGTTTCAAACCACAAAATTTTAAAAGTTTCATTTTCTCTAGTTAATGTTCCTTTTTGGTTGATTTATTCAAAGAGGTTGTATCTAAAAATAGCCTATGAGGTAATGGGTTATACACGTTTACTCCTGTAGAAGCTGTCTGATCAGGCAGAGTCTGCTCTGTTTGTGTAAATGTTACAGATCAGATTCTCTGTCATAGCAAGAAATATTTGTTTTGTAATTTTAATACAAGAGTTATGTAATTAACATCTATAATGGATGGAGAGAGTTGTATTAACCCTTTAACCCATGAACATTCATGTAAGGAAAAATGACATCATGAATATTAATTTGAATATTTTTTATAATGCACATGAACACTGGAAAATTTGGCCATTGCAAAAGATGTAAAATCAGATCTATATAATTGTAAAAGGGAACGGAGTGGACTCTGATTAGACGCTCCCTTTATGAGCTGTCTGATCTGGATCTACTCTGTAAAGGCATTAAATGGATTTATGGGGTAGAGGGTTAACCCTTTCCTCCATAAATACGCCTCTGTAGAAGTCACTTTTTGAAATCATTGTGATAAATAGAGCATTTGCTACTTAGGAGCAAATGCTCTATTTATCTTAATGGTTTCAAAACCACAAAATTCTAGAATATTTCCTTTTCTCTAGTTAATATTCCTTTTCGGTAGATTTATTCAAAGAGGTTGGATCTAAAAAAAAAAAAAAAAAAAAGCCTATGAGGGAATGGGTTGAGAAGAAATCTACAGTTTTATGTTTTATATTCAGTTAATAAATTTGTTAGACCACCAGTTGTATTTGTGCTTGTTCTTTTTTTCTTTCTTTTTTTTTTCTTTTTTTTTTTGAATACTTGACACAGCCTAACTTTGTATTGTGAAGATTTGGTTTACTTCTTATTTTTTGTGCCCCATTATTTCAGAACCCATGTCGTCACTTGGCCCCATTGCTTCTCTGTCTGGAGGACAACCTTCTATCCCAGAGTCTGTACTGTCTGCATTTGAAAAGTATAGGTGTCGCTTTTGCTCCAAACCATTCGGTGGTAAATGTGACCTTGAACGCCACATTCGTACACACACAGGAGAGAAACCGTTCAAATGTGATATCTGCGGCAAGAGCTTTTCAAGAAAAAGTACAAGGAACAACCACAGAGCACTTCATTTATTGCCGAACATGGTCAACTCAGTCACAGGGGGACTGTGACAGTGATAGCCTGCAATATTCTAGCTGAAAAACTGTATGAATGGATTATAAATATGTCCAAACATTATTTAAAAAAAGTCCATGATGGCATTAGTTCTAATATGAATAATCATGAGGTAAAAGTTTAAAAAGCCCTTGATGGCCATAGTTTTTCTACAGAACTTTTGTTTTATGGAGATGTGTTTATAGATGAAAGTTTATATCTATAGTGGCATAACAATTTACTCCATAGACACATGTCTTCTAATGCCTTTTCAAACAGAGTAGACTTAGATCAGATGGGTCCTGTAGGAGTAGTTTTGATCAAGGTCTGCTCTATTTGCTTATGGAATTTTATAGATCTGAGTCTGCATTTTCTCCCATGGCCATAAGTGATCACAATAAAATTTTGACTACTTAATATTGATGTCATTATTTACACGAGTATTCATGGAGTAAAGGGTTAACCCTTTTAAAGCTGAGTATTCAGTTTATTTAGTGAACAGATTTAAAATACTAAAGGATATTATATGACAAGCAGTGTAGAGCCATATCAGAGGTCTTGTAGAGGAGCCCTCTGATCAGAGGCCTCATTACCTGATCAGAGGGCTTCTCTAGGAAACCTAATCTGGGTATATAATTATACTGTTTGATTTTTAAAAAAAAGTGGGGTGGGGAACTTTCACAGAGCAGTATATAACTTGGTGTGTATAAAATAACTAGTTGTTCACCAAACCCTATTTAATGACCACTCTTGAATCATCTAGAAGAGATTCTTAGCCTTTATCTGGGCATTTGTAGTTAGAATACATGTTTATAACTTACCTGGATTATTTGAGTATAACATTAGTTCATTATTTATTTTCTGTGATATATAATGTAAATATATAGTATTGAATCCTATCAAATTCTACCCCTGTATTATGATGGCTGTATACATCTTAAAGTGGCAAGTCACAGGACTTGATGTGATTTGAAATTTTTGTCTCAAAACATTTCATACTCTCAGCTTCTTTCTGCTTAGCTGTATGCTGAATTTGAAATATGTTTGATGCATTTGATCTTGAAAAAGACAGCAAAACTTCCAGAAAATCCCTTTGGTGCTGCTGCCTAATCAGGGTCTGCAATGTTACTAGTGATATATTCTTTGACACAACTTCCAACAATGTACTACAGTGATCAGGGCTTATTTTCAAGTGCATTTATAGCCATTATTGGGTTATGTTCCCACTGGCATAAAGAGTTGGGATGGGTTTTTTTTCAATTTTGATTGAAAAATTCCCAATTCAGAGGTAAAAGTGTGAAGCTAGAAAATTCAGTAAGACCAAAACTTCTAAAATTCATAAACAAAAACAGGAGACCCAGATCAGACAGCTCCTACTCTGGGTCTGCTGTTTGTTTATAAATTTTAGAGATTTTGGCCGGACTGGGTCTATTGTGTTTGCAGCGGACATTTGACGGGGAATTTGTTGAAATCTTACAGCTTAAAAATTTCCCAAATTAGACAAACTTCCCAATTTCAAGGGTATGGGTCATCTTCCCAATATGGTGGAAAAAAAACCCAGGTAAAATGTTGTTTGAAGGCATTTCCATCTTTACAACAACCCTTTACCTGTGAATACATGCTAAGAATAAAGCCTTTATGAATATTAAGCCTTTTAACCCATTACCTCATAGGCTATTTTGAGATCCAACCTCTTTGAATACATCTACCAAAAAGGAGCATTAACTAGAGGAAAGGCATTTGTTAGATTTGTGCAGTTTTGAAACCAGTGTAATAAATAGAGCATTAATTTTGCTCATGAAGCAAAATTAATGCTCTATTTATTAGTGGTGTAACAATACATCAAACTATCGCACTATCGTGATAGTTCTCTATCCCAGTTACACTATCGATAGTTATTTCCAATTGACGATAGACTATTGCAATAGTTGCTCTGACTATCGATAGTTTCAATAGTTCTTTCATATAATTGGCACTGTGTTTTCAAGATGGCGTCGACCATCGCAGAGATCGAGTTTGTTAAAAACAAAAGCGGTAAAACACAAGTGGCAAAGCCCAATTCATTTTAAATCATTTCCACAAACATTTTTTAGTAAGAATTTACAGCAAAGTTATATCATACACTGTGCAAATTTGCATTTGCAAGTTTTCAAATCTTGGCAATAACTATTGCAATAGTATTGCAATAGTTTCCTGCAATAGCAATAGTATCGCAATAGTACTTTCAGCAATAGCAATAGTATTGCAATTGTCAAAACTGGCCCCAATAGTCAGCCCTACTATTTATCACAATGGTTTCAGAAAGTTACTTTTACAGAAGTGTCAAAAGGCATCACTATGAGGGAAAGGGTTGATGCTGAATTTTCAAAATGGAGTGGTCCATCATAGAGGCCATTCAGAAATCTGATCTTAGTCTACTTTGTTTGCAAATATATGCCGGTATGCATATCCTGTCAAAGGATTAAATTTGCTAGAAGTCTTTTGAATGACACACAGTTGAGACCTGGTGAGGGGAGTCTTTTGAAGGATCTGGGTCAACATTTTTGCAAATGCCACTTGTTTCCAGCATTCAAGAGTAACAGGACAAACATATACTTTCTTGCTGGGTGTACATATTCTCGTTTTCTATCAATTGTTTAACCCATTCCCTCATAGGCTATTTTTAGATCCATCCTCTTTGAATAAATCTACCAAAAAGGAGCACTGACTAGAGAAAAGATTTTTTTTAGAATTTTGTAGTTCTTAAACCATTGTGATAAATAGAGCATTTTGCTCCGTAGGGGAAAATGCTCTATTAATCACAATGGTTTAAAAATGTGACTTTTACAGAGGCCTAGAAAGGCATATTTATATATGGAGGAAAGGGTTAACTCCCAATTTGTACTGGTATTAAACCCCTTTACTTATGAATATTATATGAAAAATGACCATATGAAAATTGATAACTCTATTTTGAGCAAGTGATTTTTTTTACCACATCACATTGTAGAACTAGATTGTCATTTCATAAGCAAATTGAACAGACCCTTGTCAGATAGCTCTCATAAGAGCCATCTGATCTGGTTTTACTTCTGTTTGTAAATGCATCTAAAGGTTTATAGAACTATGAGGTGAAGGGTTGAGTATTTGATAGTATTCATGTTTGCGATTAAAGAAATTATCTTACTTGTTAGTTTGTATTTTGTATTCCTCCCAACACATTCAATTTCTGTCTAACCCTTATAGTGTGGGACACGAGTCACTAATGCCCTTTGCAAACAGTGTATACCCAGGTGAGTGGGCTCCTAGAGGAATGCTCTCATCTGGGTCTGCACTGTTTTTGTTAAACTTTTCTAGAAAATTCCCTAAATATTTACCATAAGCTTGACCTGTTTGCATTTTGGAATAGTCCATTTGAATATTCAGCATTGTAAGGTTAAAAGAAAATGATGAATATGAGCAGGACTGTCATTAAGATGGCTACTCGTCTATAAAAATTCTTATTTTCTCAGTCAAATCCTATCGTGCTGTTACTCAGAATCGCCTCAGAGAGGTAATTTAATAAGTAGGGTTTAGTGACAAATTACATCAACTATTTCCCTCATATAAACGCCTTTCACGCATTTGCAAACATTAAACCCTGATCAGATGGCTCCTATTTGCTAATGGAATTTGATAGTTCAGTTTCTTTACTTTCTAAATTGGCCACAATGTTCCATCTGCCATACTTCATTACAATTATATTGTACATAAATATTCAGCAGGTACTGAAATTTGAACTAAACGTAGAACAGGGAAAGGGTTAAATTTCCTTAACCCATTACCTCATAGGCTATTTTTAGATCCAGCCTCTTTAGAGAAAAGTAAAATTTTAGAATTTTGTAGTTTGAATCCATTGTGATAAATAGAGCATTTGCTCCTATAGGAGCATGGTATGACTAATACAGAGGCGTAGAAAGGCGTGTTTATGAAGGAAGGGGTTAATACTCCTCTTATTAAAAGTGCTCATAGGAATTCCTTATATGAATATTTAACAAATTATAACAAATTTGTAAGTTACTGGTCTTTATCATTAAATTCTGCTCTATGAATAAAGGAATATGTCAGGTGATTGAAATTCCAGAAAATGTAAAATACTCTATTGTTCCAAATGAATGCCCCAGCAGTGTTACATTTGAATGGGGAGGGAGTAGGGCCTGAAAAGGCATTTATACGAGGGACAAAGTTAAATAAAGAAATGCAGGTTTTACAAAAACAGGTGGTAGCTTCATGTAGACTGCCCAATCTCCAAGGCTCCTGCATTAAGCAACAATCTGTATACAAAATGTAATACATGTAAAGCTCCTTTTTAAAAAACGTAATGTTCTGGGGGCATTAATTTTATTCTAGAGATAATACTTTGTGATACCAAAGCTTCTGTGAGCTTGATTTGAATGGGTATCTCTCTTATTTCAGAAAAGATAAAATATCTATATACATTGTACAAGTGTACAAGATGGCAGAAATGAATTCTTTAACCCTTTTCCTGTTCTATGTTTATTCCAAATTTCAATACCTACTGAATATTCATAGAGAAAATAGTTATAACGAAATATGGAATGTAGAGTTGTGTAGTCATTTTAGAAAGTAAAGAAACATCTATCAAATCCGATGAGCAAACAGAGCAGACCCTGATCAGACGGCTCCTCTAGGAGCCGTCTGATCTGGGTCTACTCTGTTTGCAAATGCGTGAAAACACGTTTATATGAGAGAAAAGGTTAATGTAATCAAGAAATATGCTAGATGAACACAGTTTAAAATCATGCAAGATAGAGGAAAGGAAACCTGTTAAAAATTGAACAGAAAATTAAGATGAAATATTCAACTAATATGAAACTATCTCAATTATTTCATTAAAACCTCATGAAATGCAGAACAATGATTGATAATAAAGAATGTGTTTGTGTGTATGCAGTGATTTTGTCTTTGATACATAATTATACAGACAATTCATTTGGTCTAATTTATTTGATATATGCTTAATGCCACAATACGCCTTTCTACGCCTCTGTAAAAGTCACTTTTTGAAACCATTGTGATAAATAGAGCATTTGCTCCATTGGAGCAAAATTAATGCTAGATATTTTTCACAATGGTTTCAATACTACACAATTCTAAACTTTTCCTTTTCTCTAGTAAATGCTCCTTTTCAGTAGATTTATTCAAAGAGGTTGGGTCTAAAAATAGCCTATGGGGGATTAGGTTAAACTATAATAGATCTGAATACTGTTTCAACCAAAACATCCTGTGTTCATATGCCATTATAAAATTCATTTAACCCTTTTCCCCGTGAATATTCATGTAAGAAATAATGAAGTCATGAATAATAAATTAGATTAATTGGTTATAATAGCACATGGGCACAAGAATTTTCAGACACTGAAGAAACTGTAGAATCATGTCTTTATTGTATATCATAAGCAAACAGCAGACCCTGATCAGATGGCTACTATAGGAACTGTCTGATCTGGGTCTGCTCTGTTTACAAAGGTGTAGAAAGGCATATTTATGGAGTAAAGGGTTAATAAATATTCATGATATAATTTTTTCTTACATGGATATTCAATCAGGGAAAGGGTTAAGGAATAACAAAATGTTAATGGGTACAGAGAAATGAATTTACCAAGAGAGTTGAAAGGAATACAATTGTCACCTTCTGGAAGCCTGTCAGACAGGCGTAACAAAAATGTGACAAATGAACATTCTTACAACAGAAATGATCTCTAAGTGTCACTATGACTTGTGTAGAGACCGAAGATTATAAAACTTCCTGTTATACTCAGTGTTTATTCTATAAAGTGATGGACAAATTTTGGGGACAGGTTTTAAGTCGGGCTATTTAATTGTTTCAGGAACAGCACAGTTAACTCCGATAAAACTTGACGAGCAACAATTTATTCAGCCTGGGATACCACTAAGTTCTGAAGTTGGCACGAAATCACATCAGTGTGTGTACTGTGGCAAGCGATTCCACCGAAAACACGACATCATACGCCATGTCCGCATACATACTGGAGAAAAGCCGTTTAAATGTAGCATTTGCGAAAGAATGTTCTCTGATAAGAGCAACATGAGGGCGCATTATGCCAAACATATTATAGCAAATCTTGCCCTCCAAACCAAGGAGGGAGCATCATAGGTGTGTTTCTTAAACCATAATTCCATGAATATACTTATGTAAATGACATCATGAATATTTTAGATTAACTGTTATAATGGCATATGAATTTTTGGCCATGACAGAAACTGTACTGCTAGATCTATATTTTTTTAGTTCTAAGCAATTCGGGTCTATACCCTGTCTGCAAAGGTGTTAAGAAGTAACTGTTGAACTTCAATATTTCGAACTTGAGGGGACGATGCAAATGACTTGGGAGGTAATAGAGGTTTTGAGTCATCCTATTTCTAATCTGAACAATTTCTAAAGTTCACAGCTTAATGCATTAAACTGTCACGATATTCGCTGTGATACATTTTAGAACAATTCTGTATTGTATATAAATGGAAGGACCGAACTTTTACTTTTAAGTTATCCTGAAGTTGAGTTATCCGAGCTTGAGATATCGAAGTTCAACTGTATCTATGGAGTATAGGGTTAAAACAATAGATAAGAGACATATTGATCAACCCAAGTCCATTATTTCTCAACCAAACCTGATCTTACTGGCAATCATTAGAATCAAATATAAAAATCTCTGTACAAAGCTTTTTTGCATAACCTTTATTTTACATTAAGCTTCTATAATTATGTCTGCCTGTATGAAACCCCTAGAATTGAACGCCATTTGAGTGGCTGTTGTAGAGAGGTTTTTTTGTACCATCATAATTCTGAGGACCCAATCATGAGAGGCGAAAGTTTATTTTAACACACACATTCCCTAAGATCTTGATCTGGAGGAATGAATTGTTGTTCTTTATCTGTATGTTTGTCCGTCTGAAACGTCGGCCATTTAAGTGCAGGAATTCAAGACCTTGAATGTAAATAGTGTAGGCCCAGATCAAAGGACTCATTAGGGAGTCCTTTGATCAGGGTCTGCACTGTTGGTCATAAAAAACATTTTCTTCAGTGGTAAATTTTGATATAATTTTATGTTTGATTAATATTCAGAAAGGGCAGAGCCAGTTTTAATTATTCAGAATTTTAAGGGTTAAATCCAGTTAATAACATTGGTTATTACTGATGAACATTTACCCTTTCCTTCATATAAACACATTTGCACGCATTTGCAAACAGAGTAGACTCTTTGGAGCTTTCTGATCTGGATCTACTGTTTGCAAAAAAATGCTTTGTTTGTTTTTTATCTAATTCTTGAGAATTGTAGCTGTAGCTTTTATGACAATTTCAAGTACTTTCTACAGCAGTTCAGAGATGTAATTCTCTTTACTTGCAGGACAGGGACAAGAAACATTCAGTGGAGTAGGCCAACAGAAACTAGTAACCGAAAGTACAGGAGAGAGATCATCTGGGGTTGATTTGGGGTATCTTGGGCGATGTTATCCTTGTGAATTGTGTGGAAAAGTGTTTGGTCAGAAAAATGATCTGACCAGGCATTTTAGAATACATACAGGCGAAAAGCCGTTTAAATGTGAAGTGTGTGGCCAGGCATTCACTCAGAACTGTACTCGCAAAAAGCATGAGAGAGTTAGACATGGAAAAACACACTGATTTGAGTTAGCTTAGTTTGACGATTCAAGTCACGTCTTGCAATTACAGTAAAGTTTCGTTTATATGACCACTCAAAAGAAGTATAGTTTTGGGTTCTTAAAACAGGTGGTAGCTTAATGCAGGAAAAAAGTTAGGCAGAAAGATCCTATAGGAGCTCTCTGCATTACTTTTGTCTGCATTAAGCAACCACTTGCTAGTACAACCACTTGTTTGTACAGACTGCTTTATTAATAAACTGTGGTCGCATTAGCGGTACTTTACTGTGCTACAAAACCAATATTCAGTATTATTACTATGCCTAACAAAATAGTCCCTACCAGGTGTATTGATTTAAAAAAAAATAGTTCTATGTACAACTGAACCTCTCTGTAGTGACCATTCATAAGATTTTGAACTCTGAATCCTTGTGTCACCTTTTTTAGCAGGGTGACACTTAGGAGTCATTTTTCGTCTGTCCATCTTTTTTCATCACACTTCTGTCGGTAGGTAACAAATGCTCTTTGAAGACTCTTGTTAACCCTTTCCTTCATATAAACGCATTTTCAAGCATCTGAAAACAGACTAGACCCAGATCAGATGGCTCCTATAGGAGCCGTCTGATAAGGGTCTGCTCTGTTTGCTAATTGAATGTGATAGATCTGTTTCTATACTTTCTAAAATAGCAACAATGTCCCACCTTCCATGTTTCATTATGGCTATTTTGTCAATGAATATTCAGTAGGTATTGTAATTTGTAATAAACGTAGAACAAGGAAAGGGTTAAGACAGATGGAAGCTTAACGCAAAATGAAAGCTCCCATAAGAGCTTTCTGCATTTTGTTCTGGATTAACCTTTTCATTCATATAAATGCCTTTTCATACATTTGCAAACAGAATAGACCTAGATCAAATGGCTCCTATATAGGAGTTATCTGATCTGGGTCTTCTCTGTTTGGTTATAGTGTATTATAATGTAGATCTGATTCTACAGTTTCTTCCTGAGCCAAAGTATCCCGTGTACGTAATTATGTTATAAAAATTAGCTAATGAATATTCATGATGTCATTATTTCTTACAAGAATATTACACAGGGAAAGGGTTAAGCAGCCACCTACAGTCTAATTGCAATAACTCGGATGCTTGCCGGACCGCATATAAAATCCGAATTATCGGATGTTCCGAGTAATTGTATTTTTATCTCACAGTTCGGCAATGACTTTTCGATGTATCATAAAAAATACTCAATGTACAGTGTCAGGGTACAACTGCATGAAGTAGTACTAGTCAAACCTTACCTGCACTTATCTTGGATCAAAATACGACATTAAACTCCGTTTTCATTTCAGTTTCTTAACACTTACAATGCTGACACACATAAAAATCATCTGCTCATATATTTTGAAATATTGTCCAAATTCCCACAACCCTGGTGAATGATTGTTAAAAGCTATGTGCATTTTGAACAACAGTCGCACTTGGATGATAAGGGTTAAAAATAAAACGAGTGATTTCTGATGGTTGTTGACACCCTCACTGACCTCGAGTAACATCCTGCAACCCTTTGCCTGTTATGAAAATTTGCACATGTGAAGAATTCGGTCTGCTTCTAATGCCTTTATTAAAGCTTCACAAATTCGCTTTTATTTATTGTAAAAATGTTGACTGAGTATCAAATATCTTGGATCTGGATCAGACACCGAGTTACTCGGTCTCTCATCCGGATTTAATCTGTTTGCATACATGCCATGACGCTTGCGGACCAGCAGATTAAGGGTTAAAAGTGTCATTTATCCATGGCGAAATAAACATAACACAAATGAAACAAGATCAAACTTAGGGCAGGCTACACGTTTATAATTGTGTATGTGATGCTGGAAGTGAATTACAGACACGCTCAAGTATGTCCATGAAATTGAGGAATATGCAAGACAAAAAGTCAGTAGAATATTGGTGCAGTTCATTCTTTTTCTTTCTTAATTTAGTAAAAAAAAGTGTCCTCTTACTTTTGTCGTAATTCAGATCGGTCAAATATTTCTTGCACCTAGTTTCACATTAGAAACTCGTAAGGATGAGTGATTTAAAATTGAACAGTCACACACTTTGCTGGTTTTCTCGGCAAAATTTCGAACCTGAAAATGGACAGCTTATTGCTGAATATCTGTGTCACATTGTGTAACCACCGATAAAGGTGAGAAATTAACAATAGAGCAGGAGCGCTGTAACTTAAAGGTGTGAAAAATACGACGTGCGACAATCTTAAACACTGCCAATCTCACCGATCCGAGTTAATCCCACATAAACAATGGGATTAATGAAGGTTGGGGCCTGTCTACACATCCGAATTTTCCGAGTTTTACATTTCCTTATAATTGCATCATTTTTATATAGAAAACAATAGGCAGTGTACTGGGACTTTGCAATACATACGAGTTATCCCGTCATTACGAGAAAACGAGATCCGAATTAATGCAATTAGACTTATATTAAACACAACCATGTGGAATTGTGACTACTGTTGTTTACTTTCCCTGTTGAATATTCATGTAACCAATGATGACATTATGAATATTTATCAACTGGGTTTTTAAATGAGCACACAAGTATGTTTTGGTATTGGTAGAAACTGTAGAGTCCAGATCTTTCACTATTTCATAAGTAAACAGAGCAGACCCTAAGGAGCTGTCTGATTTTGGTCTACTCTGTTTGTAAATGCATGAAAAAGCCTTTATATGATGGAATTTATTAATCTTGAAATAAAAAAATTCTTCAGTCTCTCTAACACGATCCCTCAAAAGAAGCCTATTTCTCGATTTTTAAAATAGGTTGTTACAGGAGCTTTCTGCGTTTAAAAAACCACCTACTTTTAAAGATTCATGTGAATAGATTATGTGGTCGCTTTAGTGACATTGCTGTAAATGTATAATTATGTATTATTAATTTTGTAGATGAGCTAAACATTGTCAGTGATTCAAAACTTTTTGTGTTAATAAAATGTGAATTATTTGTTGTTGAATGATTGTTGTATGAAAACCAGTCAATACAGATTTGTTTGAGAAAACCTTCAGTTGGTGTTACTTTTTTTTTTAATCAACAAAGATATTACATTCTTGTTGTTAATGAATTGTCAACAGTTGATGATGCTGCATGATATTGTGTCTGACAGAACCCAGGTCAAGAAGCTTACAAAAATGCTATAACGCTCGTATTTCCATCAAACCATATATTGTAACCCCTTGATAGAATGTCTCCTCGAAAGGATTTCTTGCAACATATGGTTTGATTGAGAAGTAATGATCAGTTGTAATATTGTCTTATAAATATGGAGATTAGCAGCAATTTAAGGGATAACATTTGATTAAGGAAGTAACCATTTATCTGCATATTGACTGGCGGTAATTGCAAGTCAGTTATGCATATGGATAGGTTTTCCTGGTTCACTAAACTTGTACATACATATATAACCTGGGCTAAAATCTAGCTAAAGAGGGGAGTCTGGGTTTAGATAAACTTTAGAAGTCGGGGAGAATGCTGCCAGTTCTCATATAGCTAGGGCTCTGAAATACAGCTGTCAACCGGAGAATCGAGTTGTTATTGTACTCCTCTGTATCACACGGTGTCTATTCTAGGATTTGAAAATGAGGGGGGGGGGGGGGATTTTTATGCCCCCAACGGTGGGCATATAGTAGTCGCATTGTCCGTCTTTCCGTCCTTCCGTCTGTCCGTCTGTCCGTCTGTCCGTCTGTCTGTCCTTCCTTCCGTCCCAAATTCGTGTCCGGTCTGTAACTTCTTCATCAATCAATCGATTTCAATATAACTTGCCACAAATGTTCACCAGACAGAGACGATGTGTCGCGTTCAACTCCCTGGTCCATGGGTCAAAGGTCAAGGTCACAGGGTACAATTACTTTGTCACAAATTTCGTGTCCGGTCTGTAACTTCTTCATCTATCAATGGATTTCAATATAACTTCACACAAATGTTCACCAGACAGAGACGATGTGTCGCGTTCAACTCCCAGGTCCATGGGTCAAAGGTCAAGGTCACAGGGTACAATTACTTTGTTACAAATTTCGTGTCCGGTCTGTAACTTCTTCATCTATCGATGGATTTCAATATAACTTGACACAAATGTTCAACACACAGAGACAATGTGTCGCGTTCCACTCCCAGGTCCATGGGTCAAAGGTCAAGGTCACAGGGTACAATTACTTTGTTACAAATTTGGTGTCCGGTCTCTAACTTCTTCATCTATCGATGGATTTCAATATAACTTGCCACAAATGTTCAACACACAGAGTCGATGTGTCGCGTTCAACTCCCTGGTCCATGGTTCAAAGATCAAGGTCACAGGGTACAATTACTTTGTCACAAATTTCGTGTCCGGTCTGTAACTTCTTCATCTATCAATGGATTTCAATATAACTTCACACAAATGTTCACCAGACAGAGACGATGTGTCGCGTTCAACTCCCAGGTCCATGGGTCAAAGGTCAAGGTCACAGGGTACAATTACTTTGTTACAAATTTCGTGTCCGGTCTGTAACTTCTTCATCTATCGATGGATTTCAATATAACTTGACACAAATGTTCAACACACAGAGACAATGTGTCGCGTTCCACTCCCAGGTCCATGGGTCAAAGGTCAAGGTCACAGGGTACAATTACTTTGTTACAAATTTGGTGTCCGGTCTCTAACTTCTTCATCTATCGATGGATTTCAATATAACTTGCCACAAATGTTCAACACACAGAGTCGATGTGTCGCGTTCAACTCCCTGGTCCATGGGTCAAAGATCAAGGTCACAGGGTACAATTACTTTGTCACAAATTTCGTGTCCGGTCTGTAACTTCTTCATCTATCAATGGATTTCAATATAACTTCACACAAATGTTCACCAGACAGAGACGATGTGTCGCGTTCAACTCCCAGGTCCATGGGTCAAAGGTCAAGGTCACAGGGTACAATTACTTTGTTACAAATTTCGTGTCCGGTCTGTAACTTCTTCATCTATCGATATATTTCAATATAACTTGACACAAATGTTCAACACACAGAGACAATGTGTCGCGTTCCACTCCCAGGTCCATGGGTCAAAGGTCAAGGTCACAGGGTACAATTACTTTGTTACAAATTTGGTGTCCGGTCTCTAACTTCTTCATCTATCGATGGATTTCAATATAACTTGCCACAAATGTTCAACACACAGAGTCGATGTGTCGCGTTCAACTCCCAGGTCCATGGGTCAAAGGTCAATGTCACAGGGTACAATTACTTTGTCACAAATTTCGTGTCCGGTCTGTAACTTCTTCATCTGTCAATGGATTTCAATATAACTTGGCACAAATGTTCACCAGGCAGAGACGATGTGTCACGTTCAACTCCCAGGTCCATGGGTCAAAGGTCAAGGTCACAGGGTACAATTACTTTGTCACAAATTTCGTGTCCAGTCTGTAACTTCTTTATATATCAATGGATTTCAATATGATTTGGCACAAATGTTCACCAGACAAAGATGATGTGTCACTTTCAACTTCTTGGTCCATGGGTCAAAGGTCAAGGTCACAGGGTACAATTACTTTGTCACAAATTTGGTGTCCGGTCTGTAACATCTTTATCTATCAATGGATTTCAATATAACTTGGCACAGAGTTTCACCAGACAAAGACGATGTGTCGCGTTCAGCTCCCCGGTCCATATGTCAAAGGTCAAGGTCTCAGGGTACAATTACTTGTTTATCTGTGAATGGATTTCAAAGGAACCTGGCACAAATGTTCACCACACAAAGACGATGTGTCAACTCCCTGGTCCATGGGTCAAAGGTCAAGGTCACAGGGTACAATTTTTGGGGGCATTTGTCACATGACTGTGACATCTCTTGTTGACTAAAATTTAGATACCACATCAGTATAAGCGAATTCGCCCCCATATATAGAAAATTCTATATAAAAATGTTATAATAGCATTTGAAGAAAGGAAACTGACATCAGAATTCCATATGCAAACAGAGCAGACCCTGAAGATATTGGCAAAGTTTAATCAATGCCAGTTAAGTATTAGGGATAGTACTGGTTGCTATGCAAAATACAGATATAATGAAATACCCATAATATGCAAGCATAAACTTGCTAAAGCATTTCTTTTCTAAACCAAACAGTGTTATGCTTTCTATCCGTTTGGTTTCAGTTTTAAATATTTTAAAATGCTTTTAAAAACCGTTTACTCAATAGATATGCTCTGGCTAAAGAATAATTATGTACTTGTTTCACATTTTCCTTCATGCAACTGCTTTTTAGTGCCTTTGCAAACAGAGTAGACCTAAATCAGACGGCTCCTGTAGGGACTGTTTGATCAGGGTCTGCTCTGTTTGCTTATAAAATTATAATAGATCTGACTACAGTTTCTTCCAAAAATACAACTTTCGTTATGTCATCATTTTTAACATGAATATTGAACAAGGAAAGGGTTTGGCGAATTATGAAATGAAAGTATTTTATGCAGATATTGTTTATTGGGTATTTTCTATGTCTTGACAATGAAAATAGAACAAGTCAGGCAGGAAATAAGGAAGTGATACATGGAAGTCCACAGCAACACCAGAAGCCCCAATGATAATGTGGCTCACACATACTGGTACATACAAAACCTTCACAGAACTCTTCCTTGCCTGTTCCACACCGACAGCATACAGTAGAACCTGCCTTAAGTGGCTTTGAATATACACAGAAATCTTAAAAACAGGTGGTTGCATTAATGCAGGACAAAAGTAATACAGAAAGCTCTTACAGGAGCTTTCTGCATTACTTTTGTCCTGCATTAAGCTACCACCTGCTCTACAGACCCACAATTAGACCTCTTTTTGATGGTCGCTTAGAACAGGTTCTACTGAATTGGCAACACTGTTCAAACAAAAAACAACATGTGACACTGTATATTACACAAGAGTATGATCAGACACGACGATCACAAAGCGCCATACTGAAAAGTGTTTATTGGTTGGGCTGGGTCTAGGGCACGGTGACTCTACTGACAGGATAATTTGGAGTTTAGAGCACACTGAAAAGGTCACAGCTCCACATGAGGCAAATAGTAGAAAAGTTGCATGTAGCTTCTTTAATTCTCTGGATGCTTCAAGTAATTGCCGTCTGCAAACAGTGTTGTTGGCTATAGTTTTTTAACCCTTTCTCTGTTCAATAGTCATGTCAGAAAAAAATGACATATTATCTAAATTTTTATAATGGCATAATGTACAAACTTTTGGTATTGGTGGGAACTATTCAGATCTGTTCCAATTTCATAAGCAAGCGAAGCATACCCTGATCTGATGGCTCAGATAGGAGTCATCTGATCTGGATCTACACTGTTTGAAAAAGCATGAAAAAGCATTTATATGAAGGAAAGGGTTGAATTTTCTTCCACTTACCTTCAAAAATAGTCAGTATGGATCCTGATAAGAGGTCAAATCAATTGCATCTGATCTGGATCCCAACTCGTCCCGATCTTAAAAAATTTGCTCCTAGAGCATGCAAAGACGTTCAATGCACTGATAGATGTGTCATTTAATTATACCATGCTCTATTGAATATTAATGTTAGAAAAAATGACATCATGAATATTAACTGAATATTTATAATGGCATTATTTTATGTACATAGGTATTTTTGGTATTGGTAGAAACTGTGGGGACTTGGGTCATATCTATTATAATTCCATAAGCAATTAGAGGAGACCTTGATCAGATGGCTCCTACAGGATCTGGGTCTACTCTCTTTGCAGCAGCATCAAGACTGTTTCTTTGGAGGAAAGAGTTAATGAAAGGCATGATGACTTCTGATGAAATAGGTTTTCCATCTTTCTTGTTTCAGACCTGACAGAGGTACCAGGCAGGGGTACAGACTCGGCTAAAGATTTCCCCTTCATTGTTCACACCCCGTCTGGATTCTCTTGCCCTGTTTGTGCAAGAACATTTAAAAAGAAAAATCATTTAGTGCGACATTACAGAATACATACTGGAGAAAAACCATTTGTATGCAATGTGTGTGGAAGGGGTTTCTCACAGAAGTCCAACATGCTCGCTCACTCACTGGTTCATAGAAACTTGAATTTGTAGTTAAGGGGGCCAACAGAATACTAAACTACTGATATGCCCCAGAAGGGCAAAAGTTGGAGCTAGTTAGGTATTAACCCTTTACTCCATGATTCATGTCAGAAATAATAATTTCATGATTATTATTGAGGTACAGGATTTATTGTCCATTGCAGAAACTGTAGAATCATATGTATTATATCAAGCAAACAGAACAGACCATGGATCTACTCTGTTTGCAAAGGCATATCTATGGAGTAAAGGGTTAACTAAGATGCAAAAGTGACTGTTGATATGGTACCCATGGGGTTTGGGAACTGCAGTTGTTATACTGTAACACCTGATATAGGCAAAAGTGACTGTTGATATGGTGCAGTGGGGTTTGGAAACTAATATGACTGTAACACCTAGTAGAGGCAAAAGTGACTGTTGATATGGTGCAGTGGGGTTTGGAAACTAATGTGACTGTAACACCTAGTAGAGGCAAGAGTGACTGTTGATATGGTGCAGTGGGGTTTGGAAACTGCAGTTGTTATACTGTAACACCTGATATAGGCAAAAGTGACTGTTGATATGGTGCAGTGGGGTTTGGAAACTAATGTGACTGTAACACCTGATATAGGCAAAAGTGACTGTTGATATGGTGCAGTGGGGTTTGGAAACTAATGTGACTGTAACACCTGATATAGGCAAAAGTGACTGTTGATATGGTGCAGTGGGGTTTGAAAACTAATATGACAGTGTAACACCTAGTAGAGGCAAAAATGACTGTTGATATGGTGCAGTGGGGTTTGGGAACTAGTGTTACAACAGCTGATAAGAGAAAAGTGACTGCTAGTATGGTGCCCATGGTATTTGGAACTAGCATTACAGTGTAACAGCTGATGGAGACAAAAGGGACTGCCATCATAGTATTGTAGTTAAATGATGGTAGTAAACTACTTGACAGCAAAACTAACAGTGTACATTGTAGTTTCGTATATATATACATATATAGGAAACCTGGTAAAATGGCACCTGATGTATCTATATGCAAAAGCAAGACTTAGTGTTCCTGATAGTAATGTGGTTGTGAACATGGTAGTTTTGCTGTCATGAACAGGCAAATTTGAGCTGTACATGGTCATGTATTAGTATGAATGAGGAGTAAAATAGTTCTGAGATAAAAGTCACTCTGAACTTTATAGATGAGTTGGAGATTTAATATGACTGTGAAAGAAAAACAAAATGATATCTTATGAACTGAGTTGTAGTGTTAACCCTTTACTCCATAGATAGTTTAGATATGCTTTTTTATGCCTCTGCAATTAGAGTAGACCCAGATCCTGTAGGAGTCATCTTATCAGGGTCTGCTCTGTTTGCTTATGGATATATAATGATAGGTCTGATTCTATAGTTTCCGTCATGGCCGAAAGTGTTCATATGCCATTATAAAAATTGAGCATGTAATTATTTTTTTCATGAATATTTAATGGAATTGAGGGTTAAGAAATCACTATGACTGAGAATTTCTCTGCTACAAACTATCAAATTTCATTTTCTTATCCCATTCCTGCTTATAGACACCTTGAGATGTTTGTAAATAGTGTAGACCAAGATCAGACATCTCTGGTAGGAGCTGTCTGATCAGGGACTCCTTGTTTACTAATGGTATTTGACATGTTTATACTATTTCAAGTTTTGTCAATAAGGTCATGAAATATGAATAATGTTCAAGTGGGAATGGGTTTATAATATTGCTTTGTGTATTCTCTGCATGTTGATATCCCCCCCACTTTATTGGGACGGGGAGAAGGAATATAAATTGCTGTTTTTAATTGGAGAATAATCAATGTACAAATAAAGATAAAAGAACAAATTATCAATTTGTCTGCTTGTCATTTGCCAATAATATATAATCCTAGAACAAATATAGAAAGAATGATAGAAGTATAGTAACAGCTGATAGAAAGGACTGTATTAATAGCCTATGGGGGATATTGCTCAGCTGCAAAATAAATCCGTAGATTGATAAACACTAAGGTAGACCAAATGATAAGTGGGTCATTTTAGTTGGATTACTCAGTTATTATGCCCCCACAAAGTGGTGGCATATAGAGTTGCTCTTGTCGTATGTATGTCCGTATGCACATCTAGAAGAATTTGTCTGGGCTCTTTCTTGGAAAGTATTTGTCCAATCCACACCAAACTTTACACACATGTTTGTGGCCATTATATCTTGGTCAACTTTTATAGCGTCATTCGTTTAGGAATAGCAGCCCTTTATTGGCATAAATCACTTCAGTCGTTGCATACATGATTATGGCCCTTACTATCTGAAGTGGGGGCATCAATGTCCTATGGACACATTTCTAGTTTCTCTTGTATTTCAATGAGATGTTGCGACTAATTAATCTGAAATTAAGAAGGATCATTTTCCCTAAACTCTAAACATTAAATAATTCAATAGAGCTATAGTCCAAGAAAGTATAGCAAATGTCATAATAATTTGATTATTCTTATATGAGAAACTTAAGCCAGATGTGCTGTTATGGTACAAAGATGAACGATAAAATCAGAGGAAACTATCTAGTAGGATCCAGACTTTTTTCAAAGATCCCTTATTGCTTCATAATATATGTGCACCTTTTAACCCATTCCCTCATAGGCTATCTAAAAGGGGTATTGATCAGTTGGGTCCATAGTAACATGCACCGTCTGATCTGGTTCTGTTTGAACGAAGAAAAGGGTTAAATACCAAACACACCTATTTTTGTACCGTGTTTTCTTCTTTCAGTACAACTGGGGCAAAATTGGAACAGTAAACCCTCGGACTCTGCGAAGGACTTGCCGTTTATTGTCACCTATGAATCCGGATTCCGCTGCCCTGTATGCTCAAAGAGTTTTAAATTGAAACACCATCTTGTGAGACATTATAGAACTCATACTGGCGAGAAGCCGTATATTTGCAAAGTTTGCCAAAGGGGCTTCACACAGAAACATCATATGATTAACCATCAGGTTACTGTGCATGGCATGATGGAGTGTTGAGAATTTACAAGAAATCGTGAACATTTGAAAAGTTTGCCAAAGGGGCTTCACATAGAAACATCATATGAACTTATTCCCTCGTACTTACACCTTTTGACACCAGTGTAAATGTCACTTTTTGAAACCATTGTGATAGAGCATAAGTTCTTGAAGTGCAAAGCTCCATTTATCACACAATTTTAAATGCTCCTTTTCAGTAGATTTATTCAAAGAGTTTGGGTCCTATAGGTAATAGTTACTAGATGCATGGTATAATGAAAAGTTGAGAATTTAAAAGAAATGATGGACGAACTACATGTACAAGTTCAGCAGCATAAAATGTATTTTAAAATTCAGCAAGCGAAGGGTTAATTTCATTTATAGTCACCAGAGTAGTGCCAAATTGACTTCAGCTTTTCAGACTGTTGAAGAGAGGATGTTGTAATATGTACTAAGGATATGTGCAATACTTTCTTTATCACATACATTGGAAATTGATGCTCTTAGATCATGACCAAAGGTTATAAAACGTTATGCTCGAGTCTGAGATCATTCTCAAACATCTGACCAATCGGATACTTGAGAATGATCTCAGACTGGGACCCAGAAGTTTTATAACCTTGGACCCGTTACAGGCTATCAGATATTTACAATTTAGTGTACAGTTCAGCTGCACTTTTTACCACTTGTTGAGTCTACAATCTTTAGTCCACAAACACTGCCAAACAGTGCCAACGTTGATCAGATGTACAGTACATTGCCTATGTAAGAAAATGAATAAACATTGATGTCTTTAACCCTTTCCTCCATAAATACGCCTTTCTACACCTTTGCAAACAGAGCAGACCCAGATCAGTCAGACGGCTCCTATAGGAGCCGTCTCATCCTGGTCTACATTTGCTTAGATATCATCTAAATGATTTTACAGTTTCTGCCATGCCAAAAAATTACTTTGTCCACAGTGCTTTTATGACAATCAATCTAATTAATATTCATCACATCATTATTTCTTATCAAGATATTCATGGAGGAAAGGGTTAAAAGGTGGTTGCTTAATGCAGGTGGAAAATAATGTACAAATCTCCCGTAGGATCTTTGGGCATAACTTTAGACCTGCATTAAGCTATCACTGGCTATGACGGAGAATTTTGTCTAATTTACACTGTCGTTTCAGCGTAAACTCAGCTGATTATTTAGGTCTGCACTGTTTTATGAATTCTATGTTGTAGCTCATATTAGCAGGAAAGTAAAACAGGTTTTACCAAAGTCTATAAAGTCCGTATCAATTTATAATGAAAGAAATACTGATATGTTAAAGTTGATGATAGAATAATTAAAATTGTTTGCGTTAGTTGTTTTTCATTTAACCACTGAAGTTAACCCTTTCCCTCATATACCACAAATGCCTCTTCATGCCTTTGCAAACAGAGAAGACCAAGATAAGATGGTTCCATTAGGAGCCATTTGATCAGGGTCTGCTCTGTAAATTGCTTACAGAATTATACAGATATGATTTTGCAGTTTCTGCCGAGGTAAAACATTCTGTGTTCATGTATTATTACAAAACTTCAGCTAATAAATATTTATGTCTATCATGAATATTGAACAGGTAAAGGGTTAAGTCTTTTGATACTGTCAGACTATTAATACGTTTCATTAGTGATTGAGTATATTAACCATGGCCATACACAAATACTTGAGAACTGATGGTTGGCCTTTACCCTTTTCAGATCTGGCAGGAATAAAATATGTTAACCAAGGTCTTCAAGCAAATTTCCACAAAAATACTTCAGTAGGGGAAACCACTCTGCAGTCTCCCATTCCAAGGGACACAACTCCAAATTCCTTGTTGAATACTATCATACTGAACAAATGCACATTCTGTGGCAAAGTGTTTGGACAGAAGAATGACCTAAGGAGACATTTACGTATACATACAGGGGAAAGACCCTTCAAGTGTGAAGTCTGTGGTCGTGGATTTACACAGAAGTCGTCTAAAGTGGCCCATGAAAGAACACATAGCAAGATGTGGTTATAGGCTAGAGCTAAACAGTACAGCAATGCATTCGGATTTAATATGTAGGTCCAGATAAGAAGTGAACTCTTCACTCCATGAATAATTATATCAGAAATAATGACATCATGAACATTAATTAAGTCCCTGCATTGAAAATGCATGAGCCCTATAGGGGGTCAAATTTTCTGTCCGTCCGTCCGTTAAAAATTTGCTCCTAGAGCATGCAAAGACATTTAATGCACTGATAGATGGATGTGTCATTGAATTATACCATGCCCTATTGAATATTAATGTTAGAAAAAATGACATCATGAATATTACCTGAATATTTATAATGGCATTATTTTATGTACATAGGTATTTTTGGTATTGGTAGAAACTGTGGGGACCTGGGTCATATCTATTATAATTCCATAAGCAATTAGAGGAGACCTTGATCAGATGGCTCCTACAGGATCTGGGTCTACTCTCTTTGCAACAGCATCAAGACTGTTTCTTTGGAGGAAAGAGTTAATGAAAGGCATGATGACTTTTGATGAAATAGGTTTTCCATCTTTCTTGTTTCAGACCTGACAGAGGTAACAGGCAGGGGTACAGACTCGGCTAAAGATTTCCCCTTCATTGTTCACACCCCGTCTGGATTCTCTTGCCCTGTTTGTGCAAGAACATTTAAAAAGAAAAATCATTTAGTGCGACATTACAGAATACATACTGGAGAAAAACCATTTGTATGCAATGTGTGTGGAAGGGGTTTCTCACAGAAGTCCAACATGCTCGCTCACTCACTGGTTCATAGAAACTTGAATTTGTAGTTAAGGGGGCCAACAGAATACTAAACTACTGATATGCCCCAGAAGGGCAAAAGTTGGAGCTAGTTAGGTATTAACCCTTTACTCCATGATTCATGTCAGAAATAATGATTTCATGATTATTATTGAGGTACAGGATTTATTGTCCATTGCAGAAACTGTAGAATCATATGTATTATATCAAGCAAACAGAACAGACCATGGATCTACTCTGTTTGCAAAGGCATATCTATGGAGTAAAGGGTTAACTAAGATGCAAAAGTGACTGTTGATATGGTACCCATGGGGTTTGGGAACTGCAGTTGTTATACTGTAACACCTGATATAGGCAAAAGTGACTGTTGATATGGTGCAGTGGGGTTTGGAAACTAATGTGACTGTAACACCTAGTAGAGGCAAAAATGACTGTTGATATGGTACCCATGGGGTTTTGGAACTGCAGTTGTTATACTGTAACACCTGATATAGGCAAAAGTGACTGTTGATATGGTGCAGTGGGGTGTGGAAACTAATATGACTGTAACACCTAGTAGAGGCAAAAGTGACTGTTGATATGGTACCCATGGGGTTTGGGAACTGCAGTTGTTATACTGTAACACCTGATATAGGCAAAAGTGACTGTTGATATGGTGCAGTGGGGTTTGGAAACTAATATGACTGTAACACCTAGTAGAGGCAAAAGTGACTGTTGATATGGTGCAGTGGGGTTTGGAAACTAATGTGACTGTAACACCTAGTAGAGGCAAAAGTGACTGTTGATATGGTGCAGTGGGGTTTGGAAACTGCAGTTGTTATACTGTAACACCTGATATAGGCAAAAGTGACTGTTGATATGGTGCAGTGGGGTTTAGAAACTAATGTGACTGTAACACCTAGTAGAGGCAAAAATGATATGATATGGTGCAGTGGGGTTTGGGAACTAGTGTTACAACAGCTGATAAGAGAAAAGTGACTGCTAGTATTGTGCCCATGGTATTTGGAACTAGCATTACAGTGTAACAGCTGATGGAGACAAAAAGGACTGCCATCATAGTATTGTAGTTAAATGATGGTAGTAAACTACTTGACAGCAAAACTAACAGTGTACATTGTAGTTTCGTATATATATACATATATAGGAAATCTGGTAAAATGGCACCTGATGTATCTATATGCAAAAGCAAGACTTAGTGTTCCTGATAGTAATGTGGTTGTGAACATGGTAGTTTTGCTGTCATGAACAGGCGAATTTGAGCTGTACATGGTCATGTATTAGTATGAATGAGGAGTAAAATAGTTCTGAGATAAAAGTCACTCTGAACTTTATAGATGAGTTGGAGATTTAATATGACTGTGAAAGAAAAACAAAATGATATCTTATGAACTGAGTTGTAGTGTTAACCCTTTACTCCATAGATAGTTTAGATATGCTTTTTTATGCCTCTGCAAACAGAGTAGACCCAGATCCTGTAGGAGTCATCTTATCAGGGTCTGCTCTGTTTGCTTATGGATATATAATGATAGGTCTGATTCTATAGTTTCTGTCATGGCCGAAAGTGTTCATATGCCATTATAAAAATTGAGCATGTAATTATTTTTTTCATGAATATTTAATGGAATTGAGGGTTAAGAAATCACTATGACTGAGAATTTCTCTGCTACAAACTATCAAATTTCATTTTCTTATCCCATTCCTGCTTATAGACACCTTGAGATGTTTGTAAATAGTGTAGACCAAGATCAGACATCTCTGGTAGGAGCTGTCTGATCAGGGACTCCTTGTTTGCTAATGGTATTTGACATGTTTATACTATTTCAAGTTTTGTCAATAAGGTCATGAAATATTGAAAAATGTTCAAGTGGGAATGGGTTAAGGGTTATAATATTGCTTTGTGTATTCTCTGCATGTTGATATCTCCCCCCACTTTATTGGGACGGGGAGAAGGAATATAAATTGCTGTTTTTAATTGGAGAATAATCAATGTACAAATAAAGATAAAAGAACAAATTATCAATTTGTCTGCTTGTCATTTGCCAATAATATATAATCCTAGAACAAATATAGAAAGAATGATAGAAGTATAGTAACAGCTGATAGAAAGGACTGTATTAATATCCTAGGCGTTAAAAAAAAAAAAAAAAAGTTTGTTTCTGGTTACCCGACCGACCGTCCATTTTACCCCCCGACTCACTTTTTTTTATTGCATCCAGAAATGTCCGCGGTTCTGTCTCTTGTGATTATTACGAGTTTGGTGAGAGGCCGATCTTCGGGGACTTCCCAATTCGAAAAAGCCTCTTTTTATCCAACTTTTTGTGAAAGAATTTCAAAGAAAAAACCGATGGAGAAATTCCCATGATGTTGACATATCTCAGCATTTCCAACGGTCCAACATCGGAGTTTGACACTAACCATAGACCGAGCGACATTTCTAGTATTGTGCAGGTCAGGTCCAGTCGTTAAATATTCAACTGGTCTGAATGGTCCAGTGCGAAATAATCGATTCTAGAAAAATTCCATTCATTTTGCAAGTTTTTCCACTCATTTTCATCTTCTGTCGCTCTAATATTGTTTTGTTTTTATCATTGTACTAAGTAGAGAAAGCTGCGAGCACCTTGCAACCACGTGACTTCCATCATAACGTCGAGGTCGGGATTGTCTCAAATTAAGTTAGGGTATTGTGATAAAACAGTCATTGTCGAAAAATCGCTAGTTATTCTAATGCTTTTATTTCAGTTAAGGTTTCGTGTAAAAAATGTTTTTGTGGAAATTTATATTTTAAGGGAATATATTTACAGAAAAAATATTAGCCAAATGATTCTTAATGACACCACTTGAAACATTATGAAACGTTCCCTAAATGTATGTCGTAAAATAGATGTCGTAAATCTTGGTTTCCCACACTAACACCACTTTTCTGTTGTGTACACTCGCGACGATATATACCAGTTTCAATTTGGGTTTACGGGCAGTGGAGATGACAAGAAAGAAAGGGAAATGTAAGGAGTCATCGAAGAGAAAATATGAGGAAGAAAAAAGGCAATTCTGTCAGAAATTGAAAGAAGAGTTTACTTGGTTAAACTACGTACAGTACATTCCTTGTAGAAAATACGATTTGGTAAATAGTGGAGTTTTACAGTGGGGTGCTAAATGCCAATAGGTCCACACCACAGATTAACCGTTACCTGATGAATGTTGATGATTATTCATATAAGACTATGCCTACTATGAATATATATTCGTATTTAGGTATCAGTTCGATTTTTAGCATACTGCTGACCAAAAAAATAATAATAATAATAAAAAAAAAAGTTCTCGACCTACCGACCCAACTTTTTTTTGGGGCATGTAACCAGAAACAACCCTAATTTTTTTTTAGGCCCTATGAGGGATATTGCTCAGCTGCAAAATATATCCGTAGATAGATAAACACTAAGGTATACCAAATGATAAGTGGGTCATTTTAGTTGGATTACTCAGTTATTATGCCCCCACAAAGTGATGGCATATAGGGTTGCTCTTGTCGTATGTATGTCCGTACGCACAATTAGAAGAATTTGTCTGGGCTCTTTCTTGGAAAGTATTTGTCAATGTCAAACATCAATGTCCTATGGACACATTTCTAGTTTCTCTTGTATTTCAATGAGATGTTGCGACTAATTAATCTGAAATTAAAAGAAGGATCATTTTCCTTAACCCTTTCGTTCTCAAGCGCGCTTCTATATGTTCGTTGTTTCTATTACTATAGCGGACAATTTTAACGAGAAAATCGGTACTACGACACTGTGTAAGCGGAAGTGAATGTCTGTGTAAACAAACGTATCAAAAACGAAACAAAAAATCGCATTTTTGAGGGGTTTTTTGAAGGCAAATAATGACCCAAAGGGTGCGATTTTCTGCCGAGGAAGCTCGGCAAACCATTTCATCAATGCCCAATGGTTCTGATAGCGATTATACTGATTTTTTCGGTGTAAAAGGTGACTTAAAAGACGGGTCTGTTTCGGGACCGTCCTTTAGTGATTCGAACAGCTCTGAAACAGATCACACTGTATTTTCAACCCCCTCTCTTCTGCCTCAGGGGTAGGGGTTGCGAGTGGGCGTGGTCCTGGTTGTAGTCAGAGCTCCAGATAATTTTGTAACCTAATGCAGATTTACCCCCTATTTTTTTTTCTAATGCTGAAATTGGAAATTACAATGCTTGTTTTCAGCCACACCTCAAACGGTTAACTCTTACCTTTACATGTATCTGTCTTTAAACTGTAACCATGATGTATAAATCTCAGCATTTTCTATGGTCTGTAGCAATAGCAGCTAGATAAACACTTGAAAAGTTCAACAGCACTCCCTGTGCCTTTCTTTGAAAATAACTGAAAACTTGAACTGTTAATAACTGTGTAACATATATACACTTCTACAGCAGTTGCATCATCTGTTAATTAGTGTCTCTTAGAGGGCAAGGGGGCACTTGGAGCCTTCACCCTTGGCTTATACTGCTGTGTGAGTCTGTTCTTCCTTCTCCTTTTCCTAGTTGTCCAGAGCTTGACTGCCTTGGTTGGATCATAGCTTGTCAGATCTTTATCTGGCATCTGAATCTGAATAAGTACATCAAGATTTTCATGTTTCAGTGAGCTTCTGTACTTATTTTTTATCCTGTTCTGTGCACTAAAGCTTCTCTCACAGGCTACACTTGAAACTGACATACAAAGTGCAATTTTACACAGCTTTGTGAATTCAGGAAATGCATCACCATGCAGAAGAATTATCCTTTTACAGAGTTTCTTTGTAGTTTGCTTACAGTAGGAACCTTCTATCATGCCCCTTACCATTGGCCATTCTTGAATCAACTTATCTTTATTTAAAAGATTCTTTACAGATTTTTTCTCCTGTTATACCTTCTTGGCTGTCACCACTGATGATTTTCACAGACTTGTCTTCTCCAAAGAGTAAGCCAACAGCATTTAGAGCTTCATCACATTCACTTTTGCTTGCAGAGTTTACTACAGCTGGTTCCAACAGAACACTCAGATGTTTGAATATGTCACTGTCCTCTTGTCTGAACCTATTTTTGATGTTCTTTTTAAGGCTGGTTATATATCTACTTCTTAAAGAAAGAAGCTCAGATTCACTACTGTCAGAATAATTGGTTAACTTTTCATTATTCAGATAGGCAATCTTCTTCTCTTCTTCTGTTCTGATTTCAATTGAACACATCATACTTTTTAAGGCACCTCCATCATTTGACTCTAAGAAGTCAAGCTTTCCTAAAGCAGCTTCCAACAAAGGATTTATTTCACTGAAGGCTATGTCATCTTTTTGAAATTCTTTAGAAAGAAATGCTAATACTTCATGGACATCCAACATAAATGACACTAGCATAGCTGTTTTGTATTTTGTAAAATTTACTTGTGAAGGCCATTAGCAGTTGCATTTTTTTCTGCAGCAAAGCTGGACAGTGTGGCTATCACAGAACTGTAACTATCATATACTGCCACCACAGCATTTCTCAGACCCAACCATCTAATACTATATGGTTCTTTGATAGTCAAGTTGGGTTCCATGAACATGTCTTGAATTTTCTTCAGTTTCACAGTGCGGTTACTGGACCCATTCATGAAATGGTACAATGCACTGACGTTTTCTTTAAATTTGACCAATACAGTTTCCTTTTTTATGGAATCGGTCACAGCCAGATTAAGTCTGTGTGCAATGCAGTGTGACTGCACAACAAAGGGAGAATGTTTTGACTTCATTTGCACACCAACCCCTGTCTTTTTTCCAGTCATAGTGGATGCACCATCAGTTGCAAGGGAAACAATCTTGGAAGCATCTAACCCAATCTTTGTTAGACAATGTATTAGTTCACTTACAATGGTATGTGCCTTCCCATCATCAAGATCTACATTAGTCAGAAATTTTGTCACTGCTTCTCCGCTTTTCACATATCTAACACATACAGAGAGATGTTTATGAACTGTTAAATCGGTACTCTCATCAATCAGAACAGCATAAACTTCAGATTCAATAATCTCTGACACTATTTCTTTTTTAAAAACTCTGCTTATACAGGACTGGATTTCTGTGATAGTGTCCCAGCTTAAATTCTGGTATTTAACGTCCACACCATTTAATGATTGCAACTGGAGTAAGCCATTGATCTGGGATGAAGGTAATTCTGAACTGGCTGCATAAAACACAATACGAAACAGTTTTTCATCACTTGAACTTACTGAAGATTTCTGGTCAATATCATCAGAGTCACTGGTAGCTTTCAAACACGCTGACTTTGTACACTCACCCTCTGCCTTTTGGTGTTCATTTGATTCTGCATGGCGTTTTATACTATTCCTTTGGAAGTTGGATGATCCTTCATTAGACCATATACTTCTAATACTTTGCGCCTCGCATGTCTGACACTTCAATCTACGATCTTTCCCACTGCCGATAATTTGCAACCACGGAAATTGTTCTTTCCAAACCTGAACAGTTTTATCAGAAACTGAATCGCCGGCGTGTTTCTTCGACAATGTTTCCGCCTTACTGACACTGTCATTTATTATTTCGTCCAATATCTCGCGCACGAAAGATTCAGATGTTGTTTTCTCATCGCGTTTAAAGAATTTTAACACGCTTGGGTTGCCTGTTTAGCTTGATTTCCTTTTACACCTCCCGGGTTTGCTTCTGCTCGCCATTTTACATCATTCGCGGAACGCTTACAGTGCTTCTACACGATCAACATGGTACCCTTATTCCCGAACATTCTCCAGTAAAAAAGGGCAAAAGGAACGGGAACCAATCGACTGGTATGTTCGATTCACGGGAATAAACTTCAAAATAGCGGGAATACAGTTCTGAAATTCTAACCGAGTAAAACGCGCCGATATGAATTACAATGCTGATCGGACTTTTTAAATGCGTTTTTTCACCCTTGCATTTCAATTTTAATGCGTTTTCAGTGAAAAATAATGCTGAAAAACGCTAAAACCCACCTTATCTGGAGCTCTGGTTGTAGTAGAACAGTATGAGATCGCCGTAGAGGACGATTACTCGGCAGAAATTATCAAATCAGATCCAGAACCCAGCAAATGCATTTCAGACCCCCTCAGACCCAAAATCCTGACTATCAATGAAGTGATTTAGATCACTGGACAGTTGTAAACAACCCCGTCCATGGTGGCAACCATGAAAAAAACAGTTCCATTAGGGTCTATATATCCATTTTCATTTTCAAAACAAAGCCCCCCAAACTACAAATAACTTTGACATTTGTCATAAAATAAACCTAAACAACATAGTAGAGCTTATTCAGACTGAAATTTGAAAAAAAAATCTGTTTGAAACAGTTTTATAAGAGGAAAAACAGCAAAATGTCATTTTTTCAGTCGCTGGAGCTCATTTGCATATATGAATATTAATTATATGCAGATTTTTTGCAATTTGCATATGCCAGTACAAAAGAAAAAATCCTACCCTTTCCAATGGTATATAGTTTTATGGGTCTCAGACAAATAACAAACACAGTATTAGTGATTACATACATCAGTACCCTTTAATAAATAATAGTATGCAAATTTCCAAAATAATGCTGAGAACGAAAGGGTTAAACTCTAAACATTAAATAATTCAATAGAACTATATTCCAAGAAAGTATAGCAAATGTCATAATAATTTGATTATTCTTATATGAGAGACTTGAGCCAGATGTGCTGATCTGGTACGAAGAAATCAACTATAAAATCAGAGGAAACCAACTACAGTCAAACCTGGTCTAACGGCCACCTGTATATGAGCGCCACATTCAAACAGTCCCGTGCAAATTCACTATATAAACTTACTGTATAAGACGGCCACCTGTTAAACGTGGCCAGCGGCCGCATATAATCGGTCCCAAAAGCATTTTTACCTGTATAAAAACGCCGATATTCGGCGTGCGAGGCCGCGTATTACCTATCCGGAAGTTATCGATTATTTCCCTTTGTCTAAAATACTCTTTGAAAAGGAGGTAGCGAACAAATTCTCGCAGTTTCTCGCCGATTCACGAAGGAAAAGTTTCTTTCGGCAATTTCTTCCTCTGCTTTCAGGGACAAATACATTATAATTGTTGGATATTTTCGCATTATCGTAGCATGCTAGAAATGTTTAAGACGAATATTTTGCAATGCACTAACCAAACAAGCCCATAACGAGTAAGAAACTCCCTAAAACTGCCTTTGTATAGAGGGCATCCTGGCTTCATAAATCGTGACATGAGCGAACGACGCTGACTGCACAGCTATAGTATCCCTTCAAAAAGTGATCTTCATTT
Organism: Azorinus chamasolen; assembly: GCA_963576725.1. Taxonomy (NCBI): domain Eukaryota; kingdom Metazoa; phylum Mollusca; class Bivalvia; order Cardiida; family Solecurtidae; genus Azorinus; species Azorinus chamasolen. The sequence continues at coordinate 10,179,281 of OY755237.1, forward strand.
TTCATAATGTAAAGATTTATAGATGTAAATGATGTTCGGAATGCATGGGGAATATGGTTGACCTGTTTTCATAACATAAAATGAGATGCGAATAGAACATGTGTACAAAAGAAACCTTACATGTTTTTTTCGTTGTTTTGATTTTAATTCATACTTCCACATATTCATCTGCATGTAATATTGTATTTTTAAATAATTAAAACTATTTCAACATACATGAAATTTTTGTCAACAGTTTACGGGCAATACTTAGCAGGATATCGTCTTCCCTAATGAAACCTTTATAAGACAGCCACCTGTATATAACAGCCAGTTTCTCTTGGTCCCAAAGGTGGCTGTCTTACACAGGTTTGACTGTAGTAGGACCCAGACTTTTTTCAAAGATCCCTCATTGCTTCATATTATATGTGCACCTTTTAACCCATTCCGTCATAGGCTATCTAAAAGGGGTATTGATCAGATGGGTCCTTAGTAACATGCACTGTCTGACATGGTTCTACTGTTTGAAAAGGCATGAAAAATGTGCCTATACAAAGGAAAGGATTAAATACCAAACATACCTATTTTTGTACCATGTTTTCTTCTTTCAGAACAACTGGGGCAAAATTGGAACAGTAAACCCACGGACTCTTCGAAGGAATTGCCGTTTGTTATCACCTATGAATCCGGATTCCGCTGCCCTGAATGCTCAAAGAGTTTTAAATTGAAACACCACCTTGTGAGACATTATAGAACTCATACTGGCGAGAAGCCGTATATTTGCAAAGTTTGCCAAAGGGGCTTCACACAGAAACCTCATATGATTAAACATCAGGTTACTGTGCATACCGGGCATGATGGAATGTTGAGAACTTACAAGAAAGCATGAACATTTTGCAAAGTTTGCCTAAGGGGCTGAATCACACAGAAACATCATATGAACTCATTCCCTCGTACTTACGCCTTTTGACGCCAGTTTAAATGTCACTTTTTGAAACTTTTGGTATCGTGCATAAGTTCTTGAAGAGCAAAGCTCCATTTATCACAATGGTTTCTAAACTACACAATTTTAAATGCTCCTTTTCAGTAGATTTATTCAAAGAGTTTGGATCTAATAGGTGATAGTGACTGTGTATGGTATAATGGAATGTTGAGAATTTAAAAGAAATTATGGACAAACTACAAGTTCAGCAGCATACTTTGGTTGTCAATGTGTGACTGTGCATTTTAAAAGTGGCAAGCAGAAGTGCCAACCAAATGCTTCTAGTCTAGATTATTTTTTTCACATAAAAGTGTTAATCCAAAAATGTATACTGATCTGTAACTTTTGACAGATCTAAAACTAAAGCCACTCATGCTAGTCAAGGACACACCACTGGGGCCAAAACAATTTTTTCTGCAATAGTAAATAAATGGCATGTGTTATACCAGGGCAAATGGAAGTTGTACAAAGTGTATAGGAGTCAGCTTATCGATTGCTGTGCAATCATGATGAGCAGTAATGCATGGTACAAATTTTTCCATGATAATTTTTTTCAGTCAGATTCAATATGACTGGTAACACGGTGTTTGAATTTACAATATCCATTTGAAATGAATTGCTTCCAGATTTTTTTGTGTGTGGTTTTTTTTTTAATTTTCTTGAAAGATTCACAAAGATTGGAGTCAAGAGTGATATGGGTATGTGAGGGTTATAGCATTAACAACTGAAAGCTGATTTTCACAGCCCAATTGGTAATGGCTTGAAAATGTTTGTTGAGGAGTCTGAATGACAACCAGTGCAGACCCTTACCAGAGGGCTTGTCAATGAGCTCTCATATATATCTAGATCTTCACTGTTTGTAAATGTGATTTCTACATGTTAAAAAGCTTATGTATTGTAAGTACAAATATAATAGATTAACCCCTTTCCTTCATATAAACGCTTTTTCACACATTTGCAAACAGAGTATATCTAGAGGTCAAGGTCTGCTCTGTTTGCTAATGAAATTTGATAGATTTGCTTCTTTAGTTTCTGAAATGGCTACAATGTTCAACCCTCTATTGTCCATGAATGTTCAGTGGGCATTGAAATTTGTAGTAAATAATTATAGGAACAGGGAAAGGGTTAAATAATCCAGACCATTTGAAAGGGCTGTACAGGGTAGAATTAGACCAGTTGCTTTGTTGTTGAGATGCTAATGAATCTCCAACGCTTCTGACCCACATTTTATGTATATGTTAACCCTTTTACTCCACGAATATTAATGTAAGAAATAACGACATCATGACTATTAATTGTTATGATAGTACATGGACAAAGGATGTTTTGGCCATGGCAGAAACTATAGAATCATATCTATAATATATTATAAACAGAGCAGACCCTGATTTGACCGTTCCTATAGGAGCCATCGGTTCTAAATTTGGTCTACTCTGTTTGCAAAGATAATAAAGGCGTATTTATGGAATAACGGGTTAACAGTGGTAGCAAAAAACTTTCTAAATATGACTCAAATACTTATTGTGAAACCAACGATTGCCATCAGTTACTGGCTTACAGATATGCAGACTTGTACCATCCTAAACCCTTTACCTGTTTAATACAGCAAAACCTCTCTATAACGGACACTAAATTACACCAAATATTTTGTGTTAAAGGCAGGTGGCTGCTTAAAGCAATGTGAATGTAAAACAGAACACTCCTATAGGAGCGTTCTGTTTTACTTTCACCTTGCTTTAAGCAACCACCTGTCCTAAATACCAACTAATTAACATAATTTAGTGGCCGTTATAGAGAGGTTTTACTGTATTCAAGTAAGAAATAATATCACAATATTTAAAAACTCTGATCAGACAGCTTAATCTGGGTCTACCCTGTTTTACAAATGCTTGAAAAGGCATTTATAAGAAGGAAAGGGTAAGATATTTAGCCAGACAAACTTAGGTAAAAACAGCATGGAATCAAATCAAATGGCCCCTCATTTGCTTTACCCTTACTTTTTTAACCCTTTGCTTGCTATTCACCTCAATATACCCACCTGTAAATAGTTAAGACCCAGATGAGACAGCTCCTGCAGGAGCTGTCTTATCAGGGTCTGCACTATTTACAAATTGCTTGTGCAACCAGTGCACTCCACAGCAGTGCTTGCACAGCAAAATACTTGTACACAGTGAAGATATATGTAATTATACAACAGGGCATGGGTAAAGAAGGAGAAATGTATTTTAAAATTCAGCAAGCAAAGGGTTTAATTTCATTTATAGTCACCAGAGTAGTGATCATTCTCTAACATCTGACCAATCGGATACTTGAGAATGATCTCAGACTGGGACCCAGAAGTTTTTATAACCTTGGACCCGTTACAGGCTATCAGATATTTACAATAGTGTACAGTTCAGCTGGACTATTTACCACTTGTTAGAGTCTACAATCTTTAGTCCACAAACACTGCCAAACAGTGCCAACGTTGATCAGATGTACAGTACATTGCCTATGTAAGAAAATGAATAAACATTGATGTCTTTAACCCTTTCCTCCATAAATACGCCTTTCTACACCTTTGCAAACAGAGCAGACCCAGATCAGTCAGACGACTCCTATAGGAGCCGTCTCATCCTAGTCTACATTTGCTTATATAATATAGATACCATCTAAATGATTTTACAGTTTCTGCCATGCCGAAAAATTACTTTGTCCACAGTGCTTTTATGACAATTAATCTAATTAATATTCATCATGTCATTATTTCTTATCAAGATATTCATGGAGGAAAGGGTTAAAAGGTGGTTGCTTAATGCAGGTGGAAAATAATGTACAAATCTCCCGTAGGATCTTTGGGCATAACTTTAGTCCTGCAGTAAGCTATCACTGGCTATGACGGAGAATTTTGTCTAATTTACACGGTCGCTTCAGCGTAAACTCAGCTGATTATTTAGGTCTGCACTGTTTTATGAATTCTATGTTGTAGCTCATATTAGCAGGAAAGTAAAACAGGTTTTACCAAAGTCTGTAAAGTCCGTATCAATTTATAATGAAAGAAATACTGATATGTTAATTTTTTTGATGGTGAAATTGTACACGAGTAAGATGAGTGTTTTTTGTATTTTTCAAAATTGGTTTAAATAAAGTTGATGATAGATTAATTAAAATTGTTTGCGTTAGTTGTTTTTCATTTAACCACTGAAGTTAACCCTTTCCCTCATATACCACAAATGCCTCTTCATGCCTTTGCAAACAGAGTAGACCAAGATAAGATGGTTCCATTAGGAGCCATCTGATCAGGGTCTGCTCTGTAAATTGCTTACAGAATTATATAGATATGATTTTGCAGTTTCTGCCGAGGTAAAACATTCTCTGTTCATGTATTATTACAAAACTTCAGCTAATAAATATTTTTGTCTATCATGAATATTGAACAGGTAAAGGGTTAAGTCTTTTGATACTGTCAGACTATTAATACGTTTCATTAGTGATTGAGTATATTAACCATGGCCATACACACATACTTGAGAACTGATGGTTGGCCTTTACCCTTTTCAGATCTGGCAGGAATAAAATATGTTAACCAAGGTCTTCAAGCAAATTTCCACAAGAATACATCAGTAGAGGAAACCACTCTGCAGTCTCCCATTCCAAGGGACACAACTCCAAATTCCTTGTTGAATACTCTCATACTGAACAAATGCACATTCTGTGGCAAAGTGTTTGGACAGAAGAATGACCTAAGGAGACATTTACGTATACATACAGGGGAAAGACCCTTCAAGTGTGAAGTCTGTGGTCGTGGATTTACACAGAAGTCAACTAAAGTGGCCCATGAAAGAACACATAGCAAGATGTGGTTATAGGCTAGAGCTAAACAGTACAGCAATGCATTCGGATTTAATATGTAGGTCCAGATAAGAAGTGAACTCTTCACTCCATGAATAATTATATCAGAAATAATGACATCATGAACATTAATTAAGTCCCTGCATTGAAAATGCATGAGCCCTATAGGGGTCAAATTTTCTGTCCATCCGTCCGCCAACACTTTTGACGTGGCGCGTTAACTCAAACAGTACTTCTCATATTGATTTCATATTAAGGGCATGTGCTTAGTATCATCAGAGGAAGATGCCTACAGTTTTTGGGTTGAATCAGATCACTATGTCTAGAGTTATCTGCCCTTGATTGTAGGGCCCTCTCTGACTTGAGTCAATTTTCTAGTTAGATTATCATTTAAGATGACACATGGGCATGGGAAGTTTTGGCGATAGTAGAAATCATATCATAACATAAGCAAACAGAGCAGACTCTGATAATTAATTAAGACTCTGTAAAGGCATAGAAAGGTGTGTTTATGGAGTAAAGGGTAAAAACATTTTCAAGAATATCCTTTGTATTTCTCTAGCAAGCACTGTGTTGTGATCACTCTGTAGAATTGTTGCTTCAAGGTGATTCTAAAGAGTGGTCACAATGTTGAAGTTGGTGGAGAAATGATGGATTTTAGTTTTTGAATACACCAACATCCCCTTATCTGTTGCTCTGGTAGGTGCATCACTAGTCTGAATCCGTTTCATCAGACAGAATTGATTAACCCTCTCTGTTATGAGTATTCATGCAACGTTCACTTCATACATATTCATTGTGATGAATTTTTGTACTGTTAGAGTAACAAGGAATTTTCCACTATGAAAGAGATTCTAGAATGACATAAAAATCCATAAGCAAGCAGAACAGACCCTGATCAGATGGCTTCTGTAGGAGCCGTCTGATCTGGGTCTGCTCTGTTTGCTTAATGATATAATATACATAATGTAATATAGTATAATTCTATAGTGTCTGTCATGGCCTATATGTATATCAAATTTAGTCGGTTGTTTGTTTTTATGACCCTTTACTCCATAAATACACCTTTCTATGCCTTTGCAAAGAGAGTAGACCCTATAGCAGAAGTCTGATCAAGGTCTGCTCTGTTTATTAATGGTACAGTAAAACCTCTATAACGGCCACTAAATTGTGTTAATTAGTTGGTATTTAGGGCAGGTGGCTGCTTAAAGCAAGGTGAAAGTAAAACAGAATGCTCCTTTAGGAGCGTTCTGTTTTACTTTCACCTTGCTTTAAGCAACCGCCTGCCTTTTTATAACACAAAATACTTGATGTAAATTAATGGCCGTTATAGAGAGTTTTACTGTATTCTGCAGTTTGTACCTGATTGCCAACCATTCCAGTGTATATGGGCAATAATAACAAAATAATCTTACTTAATATTCATGATGTCATTATTTCATTACATGAATATTCATAAAGGGTTACATGAATATTCATAAAGGGTTAACAAACAAAATTTATGAAGTGTGAAAGCATGGCTACCACAGATAAAAGGTTAAAATCAGATCAAAATCATGTCACAAGCGAACAGACCAGACCCTTATCAGACGGCTCCTATAGGAGCTGTCTAATTTGGTGTACTTTGTTTGCAAAGGTATGAAAAGACTTAATATGAGGGAAAGGGTGAAACGAATTGGTATTATATAGCAAAAGTTACTGCAAGGCTTGGTTATCTTTGCAAAGGATTTGGATTGACACTGAGTATCTGGAGTTAAGTAGTTTTGAACTAAGCTCTCGAAACAGTAGACTGACATTCATGGTTTCAGTATCAGTCTCCTTAACCCTTTCCTTCATATTAAAAGCCTTTTCACGCTTTTGCAAACAGAGTGGACTTAGATCGGACAGCTCCTATAGAAGCTGTTTGATCAGAGTCTGCTCTGTTTGCTTATGAAATTATGTCTGAAACTGTCTACTGTATGAAACTGATAATAATGTAAAACTGATCCAATAGTTTTTGTCTAAACCAACAATTCCCTTTTCAAGATTTAACTTATGAAAAATTAAGTTAATGAATATCTTGAAGCGATTTAAAATGATTTGAAATGAATTAAATGTCTATAAAATTGCTGAAAGTGAAACAAGAGATACTGTCGGATGAAATGAAAAAGAAGCTTGGATAAGTTTTCAGTATTAAACGCTCATTGTCATCGACGTCATGCCTCGCTAATCACTAACCAGCGGATAGAATTTCTCAAATTCAATCTATGTCAAAGTATTTGCCCCCAAACGATATACATTTTTACACCTTTTCACCCAGGAAGTAAATGCTTCACTGAAACTGTTCTTCTGAAGCATTGAGATTGCCGCTTTAACCGTTATGCACCAGTCCACTTCAAGCAATCCTTTGGTTTCTGTGACGTGCGCGACGTTACTGACATTGGATGACCTCTCCGTGGCTTGTACTTGACACTGTCTCTGATATTTTTAAACCGTCCGTACAACTTGTACACCTGTGATTTCTTCATTGCAGTTTACCTATATGCTTTCTCCAACATTTGAATGGTATCATTCCTTGAAACACCATTCAAAACACAAAATTTGATCGCTGATCATTGTTCCATACTCATTTATGCGCACCATACAAAACAAAATTGCTGTCAAACGCCAATTGATGTAACATTCATTAGTTATATCACTCACGTCACGCAACATTTTGGGCAGTAAATCGAAGCAAAGTTTGTAGAGAAAAGCTTTGCACACAAGAGAGTTACAAGTATTTGTTTAAACGTGTTACTTATAAAAAATATTAATTTTTGAGATGGTGTGGTTGCTATAGTTACCATAAAGTTTGGTCTAATCAATGACTGACATTACGACTCATTTTGTACACTCCAAACACTTGTTTCTACATACTCACAAAGTTCCATAGAAATCTGTGGGCTCTTCTCTATTTTACAACACTTTTCCGGGTATATTTTGAACACCCCTCGTAATCAATGTCATGTAGCTCAATATCAACCAATTACTTCATAGATTATTTTTAGACCCAACCTCTTTGAATAAATCTACCAAAAATGAGCATTTACTTACGGTATGTTATAATTGTGTAGTTTTGAAACCATTGTGATAAATAGAGCATTATTTTGCTCCTATAGGAGTAAATGCTATATTTATCACAATGGTTTCAAGAAGTGACTTTTACAAAGACATAGAAAGGCATATTTATGGAGGAAAGGGTTAACACAGGATATTTTGGCCATGGCAGAAAATTATATTATTTCATCAGCAAACAGAGCAGACCCTTATCAGAAGGCTCTGATCTTATCTGGGTCTACTCTGTAAATTCAAAATTGTGTACATGGGGTAAAGGAAATATTGTGATAGGATATATTCTGTTATCCCATCAGACAAGAACAGAATGGAAGACTGGTGGTTTTGATCCCATGCATTGCATTTTAAACCTTTACTCCATAAATACACCTACACATTTGCAAACTAGGTAGACCCAGGTAGGAGCTGTCTGAACAGGGTCTCTGGTCTGTTTGTTTACGAAATTTTATAGATCTGATTCTAAAATTTCTTTCTTAAAATGACCACAAATTTCTTTGTCCATGTGCTATTATAGCAAATTAATCTGATTAATATTCATGACATCAATATTTCTTACATGAATATTCATAGAGGAAAGGGTTAACAAATTGAATTAGCCAAACAAATCATCATGGTAATTATATCATCTGAATCTGTCATCTTGTCTCAATACTGTAAAAACAAATGGATAGACTGAACATCTGATGCTTGGCTCATTCAAAATCCAAAGTAAAGTATTGCTGATCCACAATATTCAGAGCTAATCAGACTAATGTCTTGGGAGAGAGTTTAACCCATTCCCATGTCTTGGGAGAGAGTTTAACCCATTCCCTCATAGGTTATTTTTAGATCCAACCTTTGAATGAATCTACCAAAAAGGAGCATTTACTATAGAATAGGACAATTTTGGAATTGTGTATTTTTGAAACCATTGTGATAAATAGAACATTTGCTCCATAGGAGCAAAATGCTCTATTTATCACAATGTTTTCAAAAAGTGACTTTTACAGAGGCGTAGAAAGGTGTATTTATGGAGGAATTTCGGGTTAATCCAGCTGCCTGAAAGACTTCAAAATTCGCTGTATAGGAATCATTAGAACTGATGGTTGGTCTTTGCCCTTTTTCAGGTAACGCAGGAACAGTGTATTTTGGCCCAGGTCGTCAAACAAATTCCTGGAAGGTTTCCAATGCAGGGGATACAATTCCAAATACCTTGTTGAATACTCTCATAATAAACAAGTGTGAATTCTGTGGCAAAGTATTTGGACAGAAGAATGACCTGAGGAGACATCTACGTATACATACAGGGGAGAGGCCTTTCAAGTGTGATATCTGTGGAAAAGGATTTACACACAAGTCCAACAAAACTGTCCATGAAAGGATTCATCAAAAACCATCTTTCTAAAATCATAAAACATTCTGCTTAAAAATCTGAGTTCAATTTCAAGAAGTGAACTCAAGATTTCAGATACTTAGGTTTGGACTGTTTGTTATGACCCAGTCAGTTGATGGAATACGGAAGAGTGTTGCTTCTGTTCATCTAAATAATAAATAAATAATTTATTTGAGTTGAAGTCCTTTGTTGTTGTTTGGTGTGTTGGGGGGGTGGGGGGACTCTTTAATGTAGAATCAATCAATACAATTTCATAAACAGAGCAGACCCAGATCAGATGGCTCCTATAGGATCTGGTGTGCTGTTTGCAAAGGCCTGATAAGGCATATTTATGGAATAAAGGGTTTTAAATAGTTTTTACATGTAACCTTATGACCAGAGCTCTAGAAATTTTCAAATCCCAACCGGTCCAGCCGAGAAACGGACATTAGCCACCCGGACATTTGCCCCACTATTTTTCTATGAGCGGACATTAGCCCCTCATTATATGTCCACTGGTAGTATGTTTGAATATGTGCCATTTGTCCCCTTATAGTTTGTTTGTAATAAAATGACAGCATTAAATCTCGAAATTTGTGAAAACTAATGACAGTTGACATTCGCGAAAACTAATGACATTTCAAGTCGGTATGCGTGACAGTTTTGAAGGCTTTGAACGAGAAGCAAGGAAACTAGCTTACATGATTGGTAATTATTATTTAGCTTATGATGCATACGTATTTCTCATCAGATAAACGAAAGCCACTACTCAGAATTGTTTTTCTCTTCACTGACTTCAGTACAATAAATGGAGCTCTTTAAATGTGGAGTCTCGAAAATAGGTCAACCTTTAACTTGAATCAAGCACAGGGGACCGTCCCAATGAAGTATGAACCTGGACAGAAAAAAATGTATGAACACTAGATATATAGGGACCGTCACAATGAAGTATGAACCTGGACAGAAAAAAATGTATGAACACTAGATATAATTATAGTCTATATATCTCGTGATCATACATTTTTTTTCTGCCCAGGTCCATACTTCATTGTGGCGGTCCCCCGTGGAATCATCCGGACATTTTGTTGACTTTTTGTTATGATTCTTCAAAGTAAATTGTGTTGCTGATGGATATCAAGAGAGCATTTGCTCTCAAAACCTGATACCAAAATGTTATGTGTCAGTGACATTTCAGCCTTGATTACAGATCTATTTCTTTAGATAAACATATCCTTCTTTTTAAATACAAAAAAATAGAGTAGCCTTAATATACGGACTGTTACAGTAATTAAATAAACAAACATAATTAGGCGACATTTCATTAATTTACTACGGACCGTTTGTTAGTTGTTACCAGGTAAAATGTAGGTAATTACGACATCAATGCCAATTACTGCATAAACAATTAGAACTGTTTGCGGCATAAGAAATAGATGAAGTGCACAATGCCTAGCACGTCTTATCAATATTACATGGCTCAGTGGCTAGCTGCAAGAGGTAAGTATGTCAAGACCGACTGGCCCATAATCCTGACCCCAGGCATTTAATCCCTTGACACGTTTATGATAGGGCACTTACGAATTGCAACATTTAGCTAATAGACCGATGATTCTAATTAGATACGTGTAGTCTGCTTGAAATTTTGGGACCGATTTTTTTTCAAATTCTGTCGTACAAACCGGTCTGAGAAGTCAAAAATCGGTCCAGACCGGCGATTTTCCGGATTTCTAGAGCCCTGCTTATGACCTTTAACCTTTTCAGTGCTGAGTTCCAAATTTCAGACATGTCAAGCTCACCTTGAATATTCAGGGATTTTCAGGGAAGAAAAGTTTAGCTTTGCAGACAGTGCAGACCCTGATCAGAGGGCTCCTGTAGGAACCTTCTGATCTGGGTCTACACTATTTTCAAATTAAGTGACTCGTTTCTTACACTGAAAGGGTTAAATATCCATATGAATCTTGTTAACAAACAAAAGTAAACACTGCTCACAGGACAAGAATAACCAGGGTTATGCTTCCACTAACTGTGCACAATATTTGTCTTAACCCATTCCCTCATAGGCTATTTTTAGACCCAACCTCTTTGAATAAATCTACTGAAAAGGAGCATTTACTAGCCAAAAGGTAAATTTTAGAATTGTGTAGTTTTGAAACCATTGTGATAAATAGAACATTTGCTTCTATGGAGCAAATGTTCTAATTTATCACAATGGTTTCAAAAAGTAAATTTTACAGAGGCATCAAAAGGCGTCAATATGAGGGAATGGGTTAATATTACAGTAAAACCTGTCTACAGTGATCACTACAAGAAATAAGTCTTGATTCTGGATGTTTAACCCTTTCCTCCATAGGCTATTTTTATACCCAACCTCTTTGAATGAATCTAACAAAAAGGAACATTTACTAGAGAAAAGTAAAATTTTAGAATTTTGTAGTTTGAAACCATTGTGATAAATAGAGCATTTGCTCCTATAGGAGCAAATGCTCTATTTATCACAATAGTTTCAAGAAGTGACTATTACAGAGGCATAGAAAGGTGTATTTATGGTGGAAAGGGTTAACTCTTTTCCCTGTTCTGTGTTTCTTCCAAACTTCAATACCTACTGAATATTCATGGACAAAATAGTTGTAATGAAATATCGAAGATGGAACATTGTAGCCATTTTAGAAAGTACAGAAACATAACTATCAAATTCCATTAGCAAACTGAGCAGACCCTGATCATACGGCTCCTACTCTGAGTGTGTAGTCATGGACATCATCAACTATTTAGTAGTCCTTGTAAGTTGTTATATTGAAAAGATTGTTGTTTCCAATCAGTAAACTCTGATAGATATGCTGGATCTGATATTGAGTGCTTAATGCCGAGTTATTGCAGCTGCTCTTCTATTTATCACAACGGTTTCAATAAAAGGGACTTTTACAGCGACGTTAAAATGTGTCAATATGAGGGAATGGTTGCAAAGAGTTGATAGAAATTGATAAATTGGATATTTACAGAATTACGTGCAGATAGGAGTGTGAGCAGACAACTTTCTTCATAGAAGGTTGAGGGTTAAACCTTTACTCCATAAATGCGCCTTTAACCCTCCTGTAGGAGCAAATGCTCTATTTATCACAATGGTTTCAACAGGTGATTTTTACAGAGGCATAGAAATGTGTATTTATGGAGGAAAGGGTTAATGCAGGACAAATGTGATGCAGAAAGCCCCTAAAGGAGCTTTCTGCATAACTTTTGTCTGAATTAAGCTACTGTCTGTCTTAAAAACCTGAATTATACCTAATTTTAATGGTCACTGAAATTCCTTGAATGCCTGAAATGAGCTGGCTGACTTTTGCAAACAGTGTAGACTCAGATCAGAGGGCTCGTAGAGGAGCTCTGATAGGGGCTTCACTGTTTGTCATTAAAATCCTTTCGTACATAATGAACTTTACCTTTAAACACTGGTGGACTATTCCACTGTTAACCCTTCCCTTCACGAATATTCATGTGAACATCATGAATATTAATTAGATCATTTTTTATAATAGCACATGGACACACAAATTGTTAGCCATGGAAGAAACTGTAGAATTATATCCATTTTATGTCATAAGCAAATTAACGGAGCAGACCCTGATCAGAGGGCTCCTATAGGAGCCATTTGATCTGGGTCTACTCTTTTTGCAAAGGCGTATTTATGGAGTAAATGTAAAGGGGTTAATTCAGCATTGGGACTGAAATTGAAATGAATGACATATCCAAACCATTACAACTGATGGTTGGCCTTTGCCCTTTTTCAGATGCTACAGGACCAATGTACCTTGACCTAGATCATTCTGAGCATGTTTCCGTAGCAGGGGACACAATTCCGCATGCCCTATTGCAAAATGTCAACCTAAACAAGTGCAAGTTCTGTGGTAAATTGTTTGGACAGAAGAATGACCTGAGGAGACATCTACGCATACATACAGGGGAAAGGCCCTTCACATGTGACTTCTGTGGAAGGGGATTTGCACAGAAATCAAACAAACTTTCCCATGAAAGAATTCATCAAAAACTGTAGCTCTGAAACTAACAAAACTTTTCATGTAAAAAAGGGACCTTTGAACTAGGCCACTTATAGAGGACAAGTGATTTTTATTTTGGATGATGACAAAGTCCACGAAATTTTTTCAGGAAATCAAAAAATTGAGATATGAAATGTTATTTTCTGTCTGTACAAATTTTGATGAATAATATTGTTTAAATCCTTTTTTTAAGTTGACTGTTTTTTGTTATTGTTGGCTGTTTGTTGTTTTTGTTGGGTTTGTTTGTTTGGGGTTGTTGTTTTTTGGGGTTTTTTTTTTTGGGGGGGGGGGGGGGGGGATGTTAAGGAAAAAAAGGTATTGCATAGCCTTGGTGTCATATTTTCAATATTAGGAAAGCTATCCCTATTAATCTTACCATTTGTTTCCCCATCAGATGGGCTACAATCTGGCATGGGACCATAACTCTTATCATGCTCATTTTAACCTATTCCTCCATAGGCTGTTTTAGACCCAACCTCTTTGAATGAATCTACCCAAAAGGAGCATTTACTAGAGAAAAGTAAATCTTTTAGAATTCTGTAGTTTGAAACCATTGTGATAAATAGAGCATTTGCTCCTATAGGAGCAAAATGCTCTACTTATAACAATGGTTGCAAGAAGTGGTTTTTACAGAGGCGTAGAAAGGCATATTTATGGAGGAAAGGGTTAAATAGTTAATGGTCCTTTAACCCTTACTAGGTGGGACAAACAGTGTAGACCCAGATGAGAGAACTCCTAGAGGAGCTATCTCATCAGGGTCTGCATTGTTTATCCTGCGTTTCCTTAGAAAAATCCTTAAATATTTACCATAAGCTTGACCTGATTGAATTTTGGAAGAGCCCATTTGAAAATTCAGGGTTTAGATATTGATTATATAGTATGGATATTCATGTATGAAACGATGACTGAATATTAATTAAGCCACCGTCACACTTGGACCACGTCCATGAAGACCGCGCTGCGTCCTGAAAATGTCGTAGGACGTACCGAGGACGGGGTAAAAATTGTAAAAAATACATATCTCAAGTTCCTGCTACGCTCATACCACGTTTGCGCTAGGTTCTTACTGCGTCCAACACGTCCCCACTATGTTCTTACTACGCGTGTTTTCAGGCGGGTACCACGTCCAACACGTTCTTGCTATGCTTTAACTACGCTCATACTACGTCCCTACTACGACCGCCAAGATAGCACTACGTTCTTACCACGCGCTCATCACGTTCTCACCGCGTTCTATGTCTGCATATAAAATTCTAAGAAAATTGAAGAATGACTGCCGATCTTCCATTCTTAATTCTGCAATAAGTCGGTCATAATGGTCGAATTGAAGCCTTCTTTCTGCTGACAGCCAAGGCCGTACCCAGCAAGACCTGGGCTGCCTTCTATCTCTTGTCCGTCTTCTCCTTCTCAAAGCAATAGTGCGACCTGTCCATCGAGTGAGCCTGTTGTCCAGTCAATACAGCAACATGCTGCAGAAGTTCTTGGTTGTCCATTCTTTATACTCGACCACCAGAACGTGGCATGGTCGTGGCTAGAGCCTGCTGCAAACGTACCTTAGACGTGATAAGCACCGGTAGAACGTACTAAGAACCTAATGCGGTATTTTGAAACATAATAGGGACGTATCATTGTCGCAACACTATCGTGGAAGGGTCGTAGTGAGAACCATATGAACCTAGCAAGTACGTAGTGACAACCTCGAGACAACGTGATGCGAACGTCACACACTCGTCCACGTCTGCACTACGCGTGTATTGCGTCAATGAGGTTCTTACTAGGTTTTAGCTACGTCATTACTACGACCTTACCAAGTTCTTACCACGTCCTGATTTGACCACGTCCTCGCCACGTAAGTTTTGAACATGTTCAAAGTTCACCCACGTCCTTCACGTCCATGAAGACCATACCACGCGCAAAGCCGTGTCTACTGCGTCCTCGCTACGTTGTACACGTTCGCGCTGCGTCCTGGCATATTTTTGAGGACGTAGTGGGAACGTGGCCTAGTGTGACGGGGGTATAAACGATGACACATTAATTAACCTTTTATCTGATAAATATTCATGTAAGAAACATATTAATGATTGAATATTAGTTAACTCTTTCCCTGTTCTATGTTTATTACACAATACCTACTGAAAAATAATGAACCAAAGGGAAAAAAAAGGTATAATGAAATGTGGAAGGCAGAACATTGTAGAAAGTAAAGAAACTGAACTTTCAAGTTCCATTTGCAGTCAGAGCAGACACTGAGGGAGACAAGTTATTAACCCTGTCCTCCATGTCAGAATATTTATATAAGAAATAATGACATGATGCATATTAATTAGATAAATTGTTATAATGTTTCATGGACACAAGAATGTTTGGCCATGGCAGAAAATTTAAACTCTGTCTACTCTGTTTGCAAAGGCATAGAAAGGCGTATTTATGGAGTAAAGGGTTAATATCCTTTGCAAACAGTGTAGACTCAGATGAACCCTCTTATCAGGATCTGCACTGTTTGTCATGTTACACTTTTCTTTTTAAAGATCCCTGAATATTCAAAGAATCATGATAAACTTGACGTGTTTGAATTTAGGATTAGTTCATTTGAACATTTAGTATTGAAAGGGTTAACTCATTCCCTCCGAGGCTATTTGTAGACCCAACATCTTGGAATAAATCTACCGAAAAGGAGCATTAATTGTAGATAAGGAAAATTTTAGAATTTTGTAGTTTGAAACCATTGTGATAAATAGAGCATTTGCTCCTATAGGAGCAAATGCTCTATTTATCACAATGGTTTCAAAATGTGATTTTTACAGAGGCGCAAAAATGCATCACTAGGGCTTAATGTGTTAAACATGGACAAACCAATCAGCTGAGAATGTTCAGCATTCAAGGTGTTAACTCATTCCCTGATAGGCTATTTTTAGACACAACCTCTTTGAACAAATCTACCAAAAAGGAGCATTTACTAGAAAAAAGGGAAGTTTTAGAATTGTGTAGTTTTGAAACTATTGTTGTAAATAGAGCATTTGCTCATTGAGGAGCAAAATGCTGTAGTTATCACAGTGGTTTCAAAAACAGACTTTTACAAAGGTGTCAATATGAGGAACTGTGTAAGCAGTATCATGGTGAAACAGGCATTGGGGCATTGTAAAGATAGCAGTTGCAGATGAATGACCACATTTGAAAGTTTTGACAGGATTTGTCATTTAACAGAGTATAAATATATAGTTTTCACTATCATGATTAACCCATTCCCTCATATTGATGACTCTGTAAAAGTCACTTTGTGAAACCATTATGATAAATAGAGCATTTGCTCCTATAGGAGCAAAATTTTATGCTCTATTTATCACAATGGTTTCAAACTACAAAATTCTAATATTTTCACCATGATACTGCTTACACAAATGTCCTAAGTATTCCTTGTAACACAGCTCACTTCTTATTTGAAATGTCCTGATACATTTCCTCCTGTATTACAGCTCTCTTATTATTTGAATGGTTATATATATTTTCCTCTGTAATACGTCTCTCTTTTTATTTGGAATGTTCTTTTTCATTTCACTCTGTAGTGCAGCTCAGTTCTTATTTGAAAAGTTCTTATACATATTCCCCTGCTGCTCACTTATTGTTTGAAATGTCTTTATAAATTTCCCCCTGTAATACAGCTCAGTTCTTTTTTGAAAAGTCTGTATACATTTTCGCTTGTAATACAGCTCACTTCTTGTTTGAAATGTCCTGATACATTTTCACCTTGTAATACGGCTTTCCTCTTATTGAAATGTTCTTATACATTTTGGCATGTAACACAGCTCAGCTCTTGGTTGAAATGTCCTGATGCATATTTGCATGTATAAGCTTGTATAAAAGAGATTTTCATACATCTATTCAACTGTTGTGTATTTTTGTACAACAATCACAGATATCCATACTAAGTAATACAGCTTGGCTTATTTGCTGTATCCGGTTTATATGAACTCTTACGATGTGTTATTTCAGGGACATCTGGAATGTCAAAGAGAAAAAGGGGTGCAAGGTCATCAAGGAGAGAACACCCATGTACATTCTGTCAGAAGGTGTTTGGTCAGAAAAATGATCTAAAGCGTCACCTGAGGATACATACGGGAGAGAAACCTTTCATGTGTGAATTCTGTGGGCGAGTTTTCTCGCTGAAGTCATCTAAGAGGTCTCATATTATGACAAGACATCAAAATTGCCTGCTTGAACAGCACTAGTGATGGATATGTATTCTTGTCATGACATTCACATTGTATGGAAGTTTGGAATACGGTAGAACCTGCATACAATAACCATTAGAGTCTATAAGAGCAGGTCACTGTGGCTTAACCCATTCCTCCATAGGCTAGTTTTAGACCCAACCTCTTTGAACTTACATCTACCAAAGAGGAGCATTTACACGAGAAAAGGAACATTTTTAGAAATTTATAGTTTTTAAACCATTGTGATAAAAAGAGCATAAAATTTTGCTCCTATTCATCACAATGGTTTCATTAAGTGACTTTTACAGAGGCGTAGAAAGGCGTATTTATGGAGGAAAGGGTTAAAACAGGATGAAAGTTATACAGAAAGCTCCTACAGCTTTCTGTATAACTTTCTTCCTGCATTAAACTACCACCTGTCTGAAAAGCCCAGAATTAGACTCATTTTGGGTGGTTGCTGTAGACAGGTTTAACCATATGTATATGCAGTCCAACCTGCTCTAATGATCACCTGGTATAAGCGACCACATGCTGTAAGCGGTCACTGCATGACCCTCCCAGTGATAAACTATATATATATATATTACACCAGATATAAACAGTCACCTGCTTAACGCGGCCAGTGGTCAGTCTATTTTATCCAAAATGTCATATGACACTGGCATAAATGGCCAAGTGTTATACAATTGTAAAGTGTGGAAACTAATTTCCATGGCTATCAATGGGCAACTGACAGTGACTGAGATTTTCAATCTCATATTGAATTATTGCCATTTCTTTCGTCTGTTTTGCAAAGCACACCATTTTAATTGCCGAATACCCCTGCCCCCCTCAGAGACACTGGAAATCCTAAGTCATGTGTGAACCATGTGATTCCAGCTGGTTCCCAATTTGTGCTCTACTGGTACATGTAAGTGAGCAGACTATTTCGAGGGCTTGGTGCAAAACTATTCTTACTCCTTCACTTTGTGAAGGAGTTAGAATAGTTTTGCACCAAGCCCTTGATTTGGAAACCAGTCATGTCAAAATGGCTACGTCGTCTACAAGTTTCGTCGTTGGCATTTTGGATATCTACTTGCGGCACATATGTTACTCAAAGGAGGGGACTGACACTTGAGCATAGGCAACAAAGAGATTAAAGAATTGCAAATATGGCACTTAATTGGATCTGGCTTGTGATTATTACAGGCACTTTGGATCAGATGATCTTTATAAATATTTGTCAGTATACATAATTACATATAAGATATTGCTATGATTATCATTCAAAAGTATGCTTGGTAACCTGCACCTGGTTTAACCCTTTCCTCCATAAATATGCCTTTCTATGCCTCTGTAAAAGTCACTTTTTGAAACCATTGTGATAAATAGAGCATTAGCTCCACATGATCAATTGCTCTATTTCACAATGGTTTCAGATCTACACAATTCTGAAATTTTCATTTTCTCTAGTTAATGCTCCTTTTCGGTAGATTTATTCAGAGATAGTATCTAAAAATAGCCTAAGAGGGAATGGGTTAAGCGGTCACCTACAATAAGCGGCCAAATTGGCCACTTCCTTAGACTGGCTGCTTAAAGCAGGTTTGACTAAGTAATATTTTTATTTTGCAAAATTAATTAGCTTGTGTGAAACTCGCCTCCTGCCCCAGCCCCTCCACCCCAACCCTGCCAACACACCCTTACTCTGCCACCCATTTCTGATTGGCTGATTTCTTTACCCCATTGCACACCTTTTATTTACACATAAACTGCTGAATATTCACATAAGAAATAATGATATGAATATTTAGTAGCCAAAATTTTATAATGGTTTACAACTATTTGTTAGCCATGGCAGAAACTGTAAATCTATATATAATTCCATAAGCGACAGAGCAGTCCCTGTTCTGATGTCTCCTATAGGAGTCATCTGATCTGGGTCTATTCTGTTAGCAAGGACATGAAAAGGTGTCTGTATGAGGTAAAGGGTTAAATGTATCTGATGGAGAAGCCAGTAAAAAAGACCGAAATCAAATTGATCCTTCATCAGCAACTTGATCTAGGTCTGCACTATTTGTTAGTCTGTCTGTCTGTCTCAGTAATATATAGAATTGGGGTAATATTACAGAGGTCAAGATAAGATGCATAAATATCATCCTTTTCAAGAATAACTCCTTTATTTCTCCACCAAGGTCTGCACTATTTGTTAGACTGTCTGTCTGTCTGTCTCAGTAATATTTAGAATTGGGGTAATATTACAGAGGTCAAGATAAGAATGGAAATATCTTTTTCAAGAATAAATCCTTTATTTCTCCACCAAACACTGCTGTGACCACTCTTTAGATTCTTCTCTTCGAGACGATTCTAAAGAGTTGTCACAACATAAGGTTTGGTGGAGAAATGACGTTTTAGTAGTTTGGTACGCACAGGTATCTGTAGCTCAGAATACTAATTTTTATGAACATGTTGACTAATATAAGTGGTGCTGTGGTCTTTTGCAAGACCCCCTTTGTATTAAAATCATGCTGTTATTCTACTGCAGATCTTTGTCTGTTTTGAAAATAAATGTTAGAAATGTGATTGAATTGTTCTGTATATTCTCATTATTATAATAACACTGGAATTGTTGTAAAAGAAGAAATCGAAGGCTTGGTGCAAAACTAATAAGGAGTTACAATAGTTTTGCACCAAGCCCTCGAAATGGAAACATAGACATTTTACACACAGAAGAAGTAGAAATACAGATATGTTGTACACAGAAGAGTTGAAAAAAATAGGTATGTTGTAAAAAGAAGAAATGGGAAAACTAAATATGTTGTTAACTGAAGAAGTGGAAAAATAGATATTTTGTAAACAGAAGAAATGGAAAAAATATATAAATGTTATAACCAGAAGAATAACCCACTAGTACTGGTACACATTCAAAACATTATTTAAACAATTAGAATACTTGACAAACTTAGAATTTATTTAACCCATTACTCCATAAATACACCTTTCTACGCCTTTGCAAACGGAGTAGACCCACGTCAGACTGTTTGCTTGTGATATAATAGATACAATTTTACAGTTTCTGCCATGGCCAAAAAAGCCTGTGTCCATTGTGCTATTGTAACAAATTAATCATTGTCTTATTAATATTTATGCTGTCATTATTTCTGACATGAATATTCATGGAGGAAAGGGTTAGAGTCAGATGTTTTAATGATAATGAGAATACATTGATACACAGTCAGAGGTTGTATGGATAATGAGAATACATTGATACACAGTCACAGGTTGTATGGACAATGAGAATACATTGATACACAGTCAGAGGTGATAATGATAATGAGAATACACTGATACACAGAGGTTGTATGGATAATGAAAATACATTGATACACAGTCAGAGGCTATGATAATGAGAATAGACTGATACACAGAGATTGTATGGATAATGAGAATACATTGATACACAGTCAGAGGTTGTATGGATAATCAGAATACATTGATACACAGTCAGAGGTTGTATGGATAATGTATTCTAGAATACATTGATACACAGTCAGAGGTTGTATGGATAATGTATTCTAGAATACATTGATACACAGTCAGAGGTTGTTATGATAATGAGAATACATTGATACACTTTCAGAGGTTGTATGGATAATGGGGATACTGTTTCAAGCAGTGAGAATTTATTCAGTCTAGAGTTTGTGTAGACAATAAGAATACATTCACAGTTGGGAATTTATTCACAATCTGGGGTTGTAAAGGCAATGAGAATACATTGACAATGAGACTTTATATACAGTCAAAGGTTTTAAGGCCAATGAGAATGTATTGCCATTGGGAATTTATATACAGTCAAAAGTAGAGAATGCATTGACAACAATAATTCATATGCAGTCAAATGTTGTACAGTAAAACCTCTCCATAACGGCCACTAAATTGCATTAAGTATTTTGTGTTAAAAGCAGGTGGTTGTAGGAGCATTCTGTTTTACTTTCACCTTGCTTTAAGCAGCCACCTGCCCTAAATACCAACTAATTAACACAATTTAGTGGCCGTTATAGAGAGGTTTTACTGTATATGTATGCCTGAACACTCAAGCTTCTGTTTTGCTGTTGTTTTCCATAATGAAATTGTTTACTCAATTTTGTAACTGAACCTTGTATCTAAAATATTTCAAAATGACACACAATTTACAAAAACATTTTCAAATAGAAAGACTAGTACTGAAATTGACATAGATGTAACTGATCCTTGGAACAGGAAAATTCATATTAGCACTTTCTTCCAGGAATATAAATTAAAGAAATCATTACTGCATGAGTATTCATGGACTGAATTTCTATAAATGAACAAGGGTTTATTTCGTCTTGACAGAAACTTCAGAATCAGATATATATTATTCCATAAGCAAACGGAGCACTGACCCTGATCAGACAACTATATGAAGGAAAGGGTTAGAACTAAACTGATGGGGATGCGGAAACATGAAACAGCAGCCAGTGTTAAAATTTTAATAACATTCAATGGAGCAATAAATGAATTCCCAAGACTGCTTATTGCTGACCCTGTTGTTATCTGTTTTTGGTTTGTTATTAGTTTTCAAATGCTCTGATGTG
This sequence comes from Azorinus chamasolen, assembly GCA_963576725.1. NCBI lineage: Eukaryota > Metazoa > Mollusca > Bivalvia > Cardiida > Solecurtidae > Azorinus > Azorinus chamasolen. The sequence continues at coordinate 10,201,369 of OY755237.1, forward strand.
TAGAATAGTCTGACTGGTGGCTGCCCTAATTATCCCAATATTCCGTCTCCCAGTCTCCCCTCTCCACTAGATTGTAAAGCTGAATGAATTATTCAATTTCACCATTTTTAGCTTGTCTGTTATGAAGAAAAAGTCGAGCTATTGTGATCACTAGGTCATAGTTGTAGTTATGCTGTATTCGTCGGCATGCAAAAACTCGAAAAAAAAGTATAAGAGGTATCAAAATGAAACTTCATAGGTGGGTAGATCTCATTGAGGAGATAAGAACACATAGACTGACATAGAAGCAAACTGCTGATCCAGATTAAGCGGCTCCTGGTTTGCACTGTTTACCTATGTTTGTGTGGATACCTAGGTTATCGTTCTATCTCAAATAAAAGCCCCGCAGGAAAGGACCTTCTTGGATTTTGTACACATGGTTGCTTAATGCAGAATAAAAGCAATACAGAACACTCCTATAGGAACTTTCTGCATTGTTTTTGGTCTCTATTAAGCTACCACCTGTAATTTGAATGGGATGTATATTCGGGAGAATATGGTAAGAAGGGTAAGTTCTTTATTGTCTTTTACAGGAGGTCTAATGGATACTGTGGGTAATTATGACGTGTTAAGACCTCACCAGTGTCCATACTGCAGTCGACGTTTCACTCAGAAAGGTCACATGACCCGCCATGTTCGGATGCATACAGGGGAACGACCATTTCACTGCAACAAGTGTTCTAAAACATTCACACGCAGAGAACTTTTAAGAAGTCACCTTATTCTGCAGCACTCTTCCATGAAACTGAGCTCATTATTTCATACAACATAAAACATTGTTCTCTAATTAAAAGTGCAAAATAATGTTTTTCAGTTCTGTCTACAACCATTAGGTTTTTAAATGCCGAACACTCTAATTACCATATATGTATACAGACACTCCCAATCTCCCCTTTCCACTAAAGGGGACAAAATTCCACTTTTCCACTTGTCCTGCATGTGGTTTGCCCTTCTTTGTCTATATTGCAGGGCAAGTAAGTTTGCTTGTCTGTCTTCATTGTATTGCAGGACAAGTGACAATTTCCAGAATAATTGTCACTTAAAGCTTAATCATTCAATCTAGCACCATTTTTGATAACTTTAAATTAAACTGAAATAGTAGCAAATAGTGTAGACCTTGATCAAACAGCCCCTTCATCAGAAGTTTGATCCGGATCTGCACTGGTTGCCTAAGTTTGTCTGTCGGAATACTTAGGGTAATTAGAACAGTTTGGAAATGCTGTTACATCTGGTCTGAATTAATTTCCTAGTATGTTATCCTTAAATTCACCCATAAGTTTGCAAAGAGATTGGTTTATCCTTTAACCCATTCCCTCTTATTGACGCCTTTTGATGCATCTGCAAAATTCACCTGTCGAAGCAATTGTGATAAATAGAGCATTTGCTCCTACAGGAGCAAATGCTCTATTTATCACAATTGTTTCAAACTGTAGGAGCAAATGCTCTATTATCACAATTGTTTCAAACAACAAAATTCTAAAAGGTTTCCTTTTCTCTAGTTAATGCTTCTTTTCGGTAGATTTATTCAGAGGGAATGGGTTAATTTCTTAGTATGTTCTCCTCAAATTGACCCATAGTTTGCATAGAGATCTATATAGCCTTTGAATGTGGAAAATGAGTGAGCTGACTTTGCAGTGTAGACCTAGGTCAGACGGTTACTAATGAAGGGAGCCCTCTGATCAGAGTCAGCACTATTTGTCATTCAATATCCTGTAATTCAGAATCCTATTAAATCTTTGCATACTAGTAGCGAAACTGTTATTACCTATGCAAACAGTTTGGATCCAGATGAGACATATCTCATCAGGATCCAAACTGTTTGACAGTTTGGCAAGAAGCAAGAGAAATGTTATTTTGAGAATAGAAGCAGACGACAACGATTGCAAACGAACAATTACTTAAAGAATCTAGAGATTTTTGCAGTAAGGCAATGTATTTGATGAGTGAAAATTGTAATACTGATACATGAATCATGTCCTTAGAAAAGATGCCCTCAGGATTTAGTAAACATCCTTGGAATACTTGATTTTCAATTCGGAATGGTCCTTCATAAAGGTCAAGTTTTTTGAGTATGAAAGGTTTTTTCTGTGAGAGGATTTTGATGGACATGAGGAGCCTTGTATGCACTGTTTGTCTATCAAAATCTTGTAGCAAGTTTAAGCCGTTCATACTGAATGGACAATATCGTTAACCCTTTACTCCATGAATATCTATGTACACTGACACAGGAATGGACAATAGCATTAACCCTTTACTCCGTGAATATCTATGTACATTGACACAGGAATGGACAATATCGTTAACCCTTTACTCCGTGAATATCTATGTACATTGACAGGAATTTTTGGCCTTTGCAGAAACTGTGGAATCATTAATTCTGCAAACAGAGCAGACTCTTGTCAGTAGTCCCTACAGGAGCCATCTAATCGGGGTCTTCTCTGCAAAGGCATAGAAAGGCGTACAGTAAAATTGTGTTAATTAGTTGGTATTTAGAACAGGTGGCTGCTTAAAGCAAGGTGAAAGTAAAACAGAACGCTCCTATAGGAACGTTCTGTTTTACTTTCACCTTGCTTTATGCAGCCACCTGCCTTTAACACAAAATATTTGATGTAATTTAGTGTCCATTATAGAGAGGTTTTACTGTATTTATGAAGTAAAGAGTATTCATAAACACTGATAGACTATTGGATCCATATCAGGTGCCACAAAATGTGGGGCCTTGTCACTCAGGTTCAATTTCTGCAAAAAATCAGAAAGAAAATTAATACTCTTGAAAATGTTACAGATGGAAGTTGAGCAGGTGTCAAATTTAGTTAATATGCAAAGAATTAAAAGTGTGTGGCTACTTAACCCTTTACCTGATAGAAGCGGCTTTTAGCGTGTTTGATTTATTCCTCCGCTGAAGAAAATAGTTCAAATTCATACAGTCATGAACATATTGCATAATAAATATTTTCTATACCCTAGTAGGTGGTAGCTTAAAGCAGGCTGAAAGTAAAGCAGAATGCGCCTTAAGGCGCATTCTGCTTTACTTTCAACCTGCTTTAAGTGGTCATATGTCTTCAAAACTAGAAACAGGCTATTGGGTAAAGGGTTAACCCTTTTCCTGTTCCATATCTAGTCCAATTTTCAATACTACTGAATATTTATTGACAAAATAATTATAAAGAAATATGGAAGGTGTCACATTGTAGCTATTTCAGAAACTAAAGAAACAGATCTCAAATTCCAATAGCAAACAGAGCAGACCCTGATCAGATGGCTCCTATAGGAGCCGGAGCCGTCTGATCTGGGTCTACTCTGTATGAAAAGGTGTTTATATGAAGTAGGGTTAACCCTTTTATTGCTGACTATTTGAAGTGGAATGGACCATCTATTTTTAACCCATTACTTCATGAATAATCATGTAAGGAATAATGACATGAATATTAATTAGATACATATAATGGTACATAAATACAGGAAATTTTGTTCCATGGTAGAAAATGTAATTCCATATTTAAACAGAGCAGACACTGATCAGATGACTGCTATAAGATCTGGGTCTTCTCTGTTTGCAAAGGCATTAAAAGGTGTATCTATAGAGTAAAGAATTAATATAAACTGAGTTGCGTCTATTTAAAGGCTTTAATTTGCCGGTGGACTTTGAATGACCAACAGTGCAGACTTTTATCAGAGGGCTTCTCTAGAGGAGCCCTCTGATCTAGGTCAACACTATTTGCAAAATTTATGCCAATTACAAGAAAATCCACATTCAAAGAATAATGTGCAACAAAAGTATTAGGAGCTATTCGAGCTTTCTGCATAAATTTTATCCAGCTAAGGTATTCCCTTTTGTATATTCATGTAAGAAATAATGATATCATGAATATTTATTAGCTGAATATTTATAATGGCATAATATTATGAACACAAGAGATTTTGGTATTGGTAGAAATTGTAAAAACACTCGCAGATCCATTGTAATTATACCCCCACAAACAGAGTTTGAGGGGGGTATACTGGAATCAGCCTGTCGGTCGGTCGGGCGGGCGCTCGGGCGCTCGGTCGGTCTGCAAAATCTTGTACGGCGAACTCCTCCTTCACTTTCAACCCGATTCACTTGACACTTGGCATAATTGTTAATCAGGAGTAGTAGATGTGCAAGACACAAATTTCAGGTCTCTGTGACCTTGACCTTGACCTTTGGCCTTGAAATTGGTCTTGAAATTGGCAGGCAAAAGCTTGTACTTTGAACTCCTCCTTCACATTCGACCTGATTCACTTGATACTTGGCATAAATGTTACTCAGGAGTAGTAGATGTGCAAGACACAAATTTCAGGTCTCTGTGACCTTGACCTTTGGCCTTGAAATTGGCAGGCAAAATCTTGTACTTTGAACTCCTCCTTCAATTTCAACCTGATTCACTTGAAACTTGGCATAAATTACAGAATTTTCTCTATTTGAACTTTGGGTATTTTTGTTATTTGGTCCTGTTACATGTTCAAAACTTGGATTTGCAATCAAGGCTGCCGTGGGGGGGAGGGGGGGGGGGGGTATTCATCACCTTTAGTGATAGTTCTAGTTTCATAAGCAAACAGCAGACCCTGATCAGAAGGCTCCTATAAGAGCCATCTGATCTGGGTCTACTCTGTTTGTAAAGGTATCAAAATGTATTTATAAGAGGGAATGGGTTCCGATTCTACAGTTTCTGAAATGGCCAAAACATTCTTGTTCAGTTGTTATTCTGAGACTTTACTCCATGAATATTCTTGTAAGAAATAATGATATCAAGAATATTAATTAGATTAATTTTTGTAATGGCACATGAACATGGGAAATAGTGGCCCTTACAGAAACTGTAGGGTCATATATATTAATAAGCAAACAGAACAGACCCTGATCAGGGTCCATGCTTATAAAGCTTTTAGTTGAGTCTGAGTTTCGTTCTCCAGCTTTTGATTGGTCAGATTTGAGTTCTCAAGCTTTTGATTGGTCAGATTTGAGCCAAAGGCTCAAATCTGACCAATCAAAAACATGAGAACGATCTCACTCAATTAAAAGTTTTATAAGCATGGACCCAGATGGCTCTGAGGGTCTACTCAGTTTGCAAAGGCATATATATGGGGTAAAGGGTTAGGTTACAGAATAATCATTATGCTGTGATTTCTTGTATAAATATTCATGAGGGAATGGTCATTGTAGAGGGATTGGTCATCATATTAAGATTTTCAACAAGGTGAGCAGTCACTGATATTGTGCTTCCTTTCAGTGCTAGATCTCCCCATGGCTCTGCAAGGCTTTGTACCCACCTCTGAAGACAACTGTGTCACTGTTTTTATGGCTGGCAATCAAAAAGTGTTCAAGTGCACTCATTGTGGCAAATGCTTCGCCCAGAAATCCCTTGTACTTCGACATGCTAGAATGCACACTGGCGAAAAACCATTTACATGTGAAAAGTGTGGAAGGAAATTTTCAAGAAAAGACAATTGGAGAGATCATTGTAAAAAGTGCAGGTAATTTAATAAAAATGTGGATTTTTTGGAAGGTCTCATCTTGATTCAAATTTGATCATTTACTGAAGATTTTCTAATACTCTATGTAATGCCACAAAGAGAATAGGCACTGTAATATAAAGACATTTAAATGAAGAAATGAAGTCTCAAGTGATTTCTGTGCTCCATTTTAAAAGCAGCTGGGGCTTTCAGTCGATTGAACTAATTGCTTTTGATTGATACTGATATCTCATTATGATTGGAGGTCCCTATTGATATTGAGGTCATGGTTCCATGTCAAGGTTAAACGTCATTGTTACCAAAAGAAAAACTTGGATGTAGTGTACCTTTAGTAACCCTTTATCAGAATTTCAAAAGCCATTATTATTTAAAAAAAAAAAAAAAAGATAGGGACAAAATTTCTTTATATATTAACCCTTTCTCGCATATTGACGCCTTTTGACACTCCTGTAAAAAGTCACTATATGAAACCATTGTGATAAATAGCACATTTGCTCCATAGGAGCAAAATGCTCTATTTATCATAATGGTTTCAAAACAACACAAATCTAAAATTTATCTTTATCTTTCTTAGCTGGTAATAGGCTCCAGATCAGATCTGTTTGGGCATATTGTTTTTGCCCTGTCTGTCTATCTGTTTGTTTATCAGCCATTTTAACATTGGTCATAACTTTTGATCCAGTACAGTTAAAGATTTGATATTTGGCATGCATATGTATCTCATAAAGCGGCACATTTTGTAGGATTGACATGTCAAGGTCAGAGGTCAAATATATAGGTCAAATCACTGACTGTAACATTGGCCATAACTTTTGAACCAGTAGAGATAGAGACTTGATATTTGTCATGCATGTGTATCTCATGAAGCTGCACATTTTGAGGGGTGATATGTCAAGGTCATCTTTCAGAGTCAAAGGTCAAACTTGACAGAGGCATAGTGTTTCACAAACACATCTTGTTTTGTTCTAGCACTTCTCCCAGCAGGTAACACATGTGTTCCTTTGAACACTCTTGTCTTGAAGAGAAATGCTAAAAAGGGGGCTTTTAAGAATTAGAGCAGTCTAAAATTATTGCAAAAGCATCTACTTGTCATGCAAAGAGTTAAAACAATACATCCTTAGCCTGTAAGCAACAAAATCCTTATAAATGTTCACTCCTTTAAACCTTACAACACTGAATTTTCAATGGACAATTCCAAAATCAAACAGGTCAAGCTTACAACAGTGAATATTTAGGCATTTTAGTAGTAGAAAAGTAACATGACAAACAGTGCAGACCCTGATGAGAGGGCTTCTCTAGGAGCCCCCTCATCTTGGTGTACTCTGTTTGCAAAGGATATAAGTGACTCATTTCCAGTATCATAAGGGTTAAAATAATTGATCTAATATTGTGCTGTACGTTGCAAGATGATTATGATCTGCAAAGACTGATTTGAAATACAAAGGCTATATAATTATGTAAGGAGTCTGTCTTGGTTATATTATAAACCATATACCTAATGAATATACAGTAAGAAATAATGATGATGTCAATATTAATGAGTTGAATTTTTATAATGGCATTATGAACAGGAGAATATTTTACCATGCGTTTGACAGAAACTATAGAATCATACCTGTATTATTTCATAAGCAAAGAGCAGATTCTGTAGGAGCTATCTGATCAGAATCTGCTCTGTTTGCTAACAGAACTGTATAGAACTGTTTCTACAGTTTTTATATGCCCGAAGGTAACTTTTGTATTATGGTATGGAGCTTGTCCGTCCGTCTGTCTGTTAGCCAAATCTTTGTCCGAACAATAACTTGAAAACTATAGGGTGTGCTGCTGTAGTGCTGCTGTCTTCATACCTAGTAGGAATAGTGATCATGGCCAGTAGATGATCTATTGATTTTTGAGGTCAGTTTGTCAAAGGTCAAGGTCACAGTAACCTTCAACTCTAAAATCTTCTCCGCTCAATTACTTGATAAGTATTAGGCGTGTTGTCTTCATACTTAGTGGGGAGGTTAGTCATGGACAGCAGACGGCCCCTATTGATTTTGAGGTCATTTGGTCAAAGGTCAAGGTCACAGTGACCTTCAACTAAAATATCTTGTCTGCGCAATAACTTGATAATTATTAGGGATGCTGTCTTCATACTTAATAGGAATGTTGGTCATGGTCAGTAGATGACCTCTATAGATTTTGAGGTTGGTCAAAGGTCGAGGTCACCCCACCCCTTCTTTAGTTAACCCTTTCCCTCATATAAACACTTTTTCACACATTTTCAAACAGAGTAGACCCAGATCAGATGGCTCCTATAGGAGCCATCTGATTAGGGTGCTGTGTTTGCTTTGAGAATGATATATGATCTGTTTCTATAGTTTTTGTCAAAGCGAAAAAAATCCCTTGAAAAGTTTACATTGCAGAAATTTGGCTAATAAATATTTGTGATATCATTATATCTTACATGAATACGGAACAGGGAAAGGGTTTACACATGCTATCAATGCCTCTGACTTGTTTTTCAGAGTCCTGGTCTAAGGACAGCCCTGCCAGTGGTGATGACAGCTTGCTTATACCCATGTATGATACTCACAGTAATAAGAAGTCACATCAGTGTGTGTTTTGCGAGCGAGTATTTAGCAGGAAAAGTCACGCTGTGCGCCACAGCAAATTGCACACAGGAGAGAAACCATACAAGTGTGAATTATGTGACAAGAAGTTTTCAAGGAAGGATGCGCTTGACAGACATTTAATGACAGTTCACCAGTGCCGATCCCTGGTCCCCTGGTCTGATCCGTTACTCTATATACATATGCCTTTTAATGCCTTTGCAAACAGAGTTGACCCAGATCAGATGGCTCCAGAAGAATTAATCTAATCAAGGTCTGCTCTGTTTGCATATAGAAAAATATAGGTCTGATTCTACAGTTTCTGCCATGGCCAAAATTTCCTGTCTCCCACACGGTTATAAAAATTTACCTAATTAATATTCATGATGTCATTATTTCTGACATGAATATTCAATGTGTAATTCATTAATGTAAACTTGTTGTATACTATGTAGATGTTGTCTGCAAAGTTTTTTGTGTTACATTTGTTATTTTGCTCCATTTGTCTTAATCAAAATTAATTAGAGTGTCAGACACTTTGGACTCTAATAAGATGTAAAGTTGCTAAGCCGCTTATTTTCAGAGGTCCAGATAAGCTGCGTAAAGTAAAACATTTTCAAGAATAACTTCTTTACTTTTTTCCACCAAACCCTATACTGTGACCACTCTTTAGAATCGTCTCCTCGAGACGATTCTAAAGAGTGGTCACAGTATAGGGTTTGGCGGAGAAATGATGATTATAGTATTTTAGTACGCACATTTATCTGTTGTAGATTATAATTTACGACAATTTTGGTGTATGATCTTTAGTAAGACGAGTCCCAGGATATTATTATAGGAAGCATAACTCCTGGATTACAGTTCTCTCTCTTTCTGAGATGTTTCTTATGTTACTATGAACTTCTTAACAATAAACATGTTAAAAGTTTAGTGAAACCATGCTGTAGCATATAATTATGTATGCAAGAACTATAAAACCATTTCCCCGGGACCCTAGATAACAGTCTAAACAGTTTTTTACAACACATGATTCATGAGTGGTATCAGATAAGATGCATAAATTTAAATATTTTCAAGAATAGATCCATCATTTCTCCACCAAACCCTATACAGAGTGTGACCAAGAGTGGTCATAGTATAAGGTTTGGTGGAGAAATGACAATTTTAGCATTTGAGTACGCATTGTTTATTTTATCATGCAACGTCACGAAATACAGTCACTTCCTACTAGCATAATATTTTCCACGTCGACGCTGTATTTTGTGAGGTATAGTGCATATGTACTGACTCGACTGGAATGCAAGTTTGGTTCAGCCAATAGGAGGAAAACAGAAGGACGAAAAAGGCATAATTAAACATAAACATCAAATTAACACATTTTCTCACCTTTGTCTCAACTATCTGTCCATATTAAAGGATTAAATCAAGTTTGTTTATGTTGTAAAAGTCGATGACGTCACTGCATGCCAACATGACGTCACATAATTCGTACTTGCATGTATTTTCATTCAGGGGACGAAACCGCTTTAGCAATCTTTCTATTTCTTCATTTTTTCCATTTTTTCTTGGTGTTGCATGATAAAAGAATTACTAGGCTAGTAGTTTGGAAGTTCAGCTGTATTTTGGCTCGTCAGAAAAGTAGTTAAATGCTCGCCAAGGCTCGCATTTAACAACTTTTCTAACTCACCAAAATACAGCTGAACTTCCAAACTACTAGCCTAGTAATTCTTATATCTGTAGCTCTGTGATTTTATTATTTCTCCATGAAAGCATAATTATGATGAGACAGCTTGTTCGAATTCAGGGGTGTTTTTTTTTTGTTCCCAATGGCAAAAAGTGTGTTTTTTCCCCGATTTTTATTGAAAAATTCCCAATTCATAAGAAAAAGTATTTAGCCAGAAAATTCAGTCAGTCCAAAACTTCTAAATTCATAAACAAACAGCAGACTTGGATCAGACAGCTATTACAGGAGCTGACTGATCTGAGTCTGCTGTTTGTTTATGAATTTTAGATGTTTTGGCCTGACTGGGTCTATTGTGTTTGCAATGGACATTTGTAAGAATGACTTTGTTGAAATCTTCTTACAGCTAAACATTTTCCAAATCTGACAAAATTCCCAATATCAGGGGTATAGGTCATCTTCCCAAAATGGTGAAAAAAAGTGCTAGAATTGTCTGGAGACAATTCTAAAAGGTAGTCAACATAATTAATTATGCTTTCATGGAGAAATACAGGTTTTAACATTTTGATATCTAAAGCTCTGAAAGCTTTAACCCTTTCCCTGTTCTATATCAAATCTAAATTTCAATATTCATAGGTATTCATGGACAAAATAGTTATAATGAAATATGGAAGGTGGAACATTTTAGCCATTTTAGAAACTGATGAAACAGATTTATCAAATTCAAATAGCAAACAGAGCAGATCCTGATCAGATGGCTCCTTCTGGGTCTACTATGTTTGCAAATGCATGAAAACACATTGACATGAAGGAAAGGATTAATTCTTTTGCACACTGAATAATTGTCATCTTAAAGAAAACTGTTGTCAGCAACAATTCTCA